>PVJO010017386.1:0-39353 GCA_004026905.1 Hystrix cristata | reverse complement strand
CCAGAGTTTCACCTGTTTTAACTTCCAGCAGATCCAGAGGTTCTCTTTTTATATCTAGATCTTTGGTCCATTTTAATTTGGTTTTAGTATTGGGTGAGAGATATGAGTTTAGATTCATTCACTTACATTAGATAATAAAAATAATAAGGTGAAGTAACATTGTGAACAGAGAAAGAAAGAGGAGGAAAAATTAAGTGTTGAAAACACAGAAGCACAAGGAAATAATCAGGCGAGTTGACTGGAAGGATGCAAAATTGGTGATGGAAGCTAGAAAAACTTTACCAGAACACACTAAATAGAAAAGTCTTGAAGATATGTAAAAATGTGGCACTGGAAAGAGTCATGAAAGATCAAGCTGACAAGAGAGAATTTGAGCCGTTTTTTGTTTGTTTCTGTTTCTTCTACCTCACAGTGGTATAGTTTTATGGCAAAATTAAATTACTGACTTAGCAAAATGAAAATCCTGCTTCTTTTTGTGTAATTTTTTTTTATTTTTTTAACCCTACTTAATGATGATTCCACAAAAAAAAATTCTTCTCATGTGAAATTACTTTAGGCTCCCCCTATAAAGCCAGCTGACGTGAGACATGCAGGAAAGGGCAAGTTTGCATAGAGTAAGATCACACAAGCGCACAGCAACAAGGAGAAGCCTGTGTGTTTTGAAATTATTGTTTTACAAAGACACTGCCGTGCTTTAGACCCCAGATGGCTTTTAAACTTCCCAAACCAAACAAAGCGGCAGTGTTTGGGTGTCTCTGGACAAACCACATTGTTTTTGTGGGGGGGAGTGCTAGGGATGAAACTCAGGGCCTTCCACTTGGCAGGCAAGCACTCTACCACTGAGCTAAATCCCCAGCCCCCTTTCTGATGTTTTGCTATCCATTCCCTTTCTCTTCTTCATTAAGTTTCCTCCGTGTCTTCTAACCCTGGGGTCTTGTTGCATGCTTGCATTTCTCATCCAGTTAAATGCTAATTATTCTTTAACACCGTCTTTAAGATTGTCTTCCCTGAATTATGAGGAGATTGCACTAGGGAAGGTGACTCAAGGAAGCAGCCAAAAGCCTTAGTAGTGGGTAGAGATAAAGAATAATCTTTGTTAAGTCTGGCTTCCCCGAGTTGGGGATTTAGCTCAGTGGTAGAGCCCTTGCCTAGCAGATGCAAGGCCCTAAGTTTGATCCCCAGCACCTTCTCCACCAAAAATCTGGCTTTCCATTCATTTTTTTTCTAAAGGTGAACTTTGAGTTCAATGGGAATATGTTTAAATATATTACATTTTCATTTTTAATATTATTTATCATGTAATCGTGTAAGTGTGAGCACATGCACACAAGCACGCATGCACACACACACTCTCATTCATTCAGCATGCTTCATTCAACATTTATCAAACCACTCTCTGTGCACTGGGCACTGCACTGCTTTTCCAGAAAGTTTGATTGTCTCTGTATGGATAGCTAATATAAACTTAATCGTTCTCCAATATTTCCTTATGTTTTCATCCCAAAAATAGATTTGCTATTAAAAATATGACTATTAAAATAGTAATCTGTGATTCTTAACTGCGTGTACTGCACACAGGTACTAATTTAAAATGCTCTGTGTTATCTTACCAGACTTCATTTCTCTTCAGAGTTTAATAAGCACCTACTATGTGCCAGGTCCTGTGTCTAGGGCAGGTTAGTGTCAAAGTGTAGGAAGACAAAGATTTTGCGTGGGAGGGCCCAAGGGTCTGATCATCGCTTCCCTAACAAGGCCTGCATGTGGGCATTGCCACAAACTGGCCCCAGTCTACCTTGTCAGCCACACCTTATATTTCTCTGTACACCTGTGAGCTACCTGTTCCGGGTTATTGAACTATTTCCCAAATACAGACTTTACACTTTAGGTCTTGCAATAGTTAAGTGTTGTGTCAACTTGAGTAAGAAATGTCCAATTGATTGGGTTAGGGTTAGGGTTAGGTGTGACCAAGTGGCTTTACTGAAAACGGAAGACCCTCCTGGGGTGTGAGTGGCACCAACCAGCAGGCTTGCAGCCTGGATGGAATGAAAAGGGAAACGAAGAGGGAAGGCTACTTCTGTTTCTTTAGAGGAGCTCCAGTCTTCACCTTCACCTTCACCTGACACCAGTCTGCAGGCTTCCTGCTTAGACTCCAGCCTCCAGCGCAGACCGTTCAGCTTCCTGGTACGAACTCTCACAGGACTCTACAGTGAGCTCCAGGCCTTCGACTTTTGACTTGATCCTCCAGATCTCCATCACACAGATAACCCTTCACACTCTTCCACACCTGGCTCTGCAAATGGCCATTGTAAGCCTACCTTGTAAAAAAAAAAAAAAGATATATATAATTAAATCCAACTCTTCCTAATGCAAATGTAATACAAAATTAATATCTAAGCTCTGATATGGACCCCAGAAAAAATGCAAATCAATTACAGAATGATGATTTTGTGTGGATGTTTAAGCAGGAAAACTGTAGAGATTTCTTCTCAGTAGGGAAAAAAGTGTAATTTTTAATGACTTATTACACAAATTTTAGCACCTTAAGAGTACCATACTTACAATGAGTTTTAATGAATAACATAATTATGCAAATTGGGGGGCAGTTAACAATGTCCAGTACAACAATATTTTCATGACAGAACCAAACCTATTGGTGGGGGGTCGCACGGCTGGGGATCGAACTCAGGGCCTTGTACTTCGTAAGCAAGCGCTCTACCACTGAGCTAAATCCCCAAATCTATTTTAAAAAGAAAAACTCTACCCTGCCAATATGTGTGTATCCTAGAGGCAGAAGAGCACCGAATAGGACAGGCGGATCTAGAGTGTGACTGCCCGACAGAGTCCTGGGACAGTTTCATTCTGGCTGTGTGACCTCTGGACATATGCACTGCACGGCCCCGGGCCCCTCATCTCTGCAGAATAGCTAGCCGGGCTGGAAGTGAAAGTTAAACGGGAGTTTAACCATGAACAACACAAAGGTAGCGCTCCATAAGTGTTGTCAAATGTGCTTACTTTTGTATCTTTATAAGACCATATTAATTTAAATTAGCCCGAAATCTCCTTTCAAGTGTTCAGCTTTAGGGAAAGAAGGGAATGTATTGGCCAATTGATGCTTAATTGGGTTTTTTTTCTCTCTCTCTCTTTATCTGAAATAATAAACCAGAAATATCTTGGGATTCCGAACTCTTCGTTGGATATATTTGGTATGCTGGGTATTCCATTGCCATGTGTAATTGTGCTTTTTGACAGGTTTGCACAGGATGGGGAGAGAAATCAAGTGAGTGTCAGATTCCTTCACAGAGTTTACTTGTGTTGAAGGCACTCGCTACAGTTGTCAGACCACATCTAGCGTGAAGAATGCACCCTCTGGTGAAAGAAACATCTTACCTTTGTCCCCCAGCCCTTGTCTGTCCTCCGAGGCCAGCTCCCAGGTCACTGACTCTTCATCCCCACAGGGCAAAGCCTGTGCCGGTCCCTGCGCTTCTCTGCCCTCCTTCTCTGAAGCAGCAAATGTGAGCTTTCTGGGCTAGAGCAGGGTGAGTCAAGACTGGGGTGGGTTGGAAGTGGACATAGATACGGCAGGCTCAATGTGAGATTCTTTCAGTGTCCCTGTATAATAGATATTAAATGCCAATAAAATGCCAAATGAAAGTATTAATTGAGTGAATTCTATTAAAACGAATTTATGTCTGCATTACGGGAGTCTTTGTGAGGACACACAAATATATTAATTTATATCTCCCCAAAATGTTGCAAGGAAGATACATGCAAAAGATGAGAAGTCAAAACGAAGTTGTTTGATTACTGCCCAGGCCTCACTGCAACCTAAGTGTTAAACGCCGGTTTCCTAGATTGAGGCCAGTGGAGAACTCCATTCACATTTGACGGGCCTGAGGAGCCGGGGACTGGAAGGTCTCTTCCTCTCTGAGTTCAAAATCTTAGCTCTTACTTGGTCCGTGGTATGAGAAAGCTCAGGAGAAGGAAGAGCAGCACGGGGTGTCTCCTTTATCCCCGGCTTCAGGGCTGCCCTCCTAGGGCTGTGGCCGGGTGATGACTTAGTGTGCGGCGCTCCACAGCGACTTTCACTGAAGGGCAGGTCGGCACATGGGAACTGGAAGATGCAGAAAGGGTTCTTCCCAAAGGCTGAATCGAAGCTTTCCTATTAACTTTCAGATGCTTGGGATCTGTAAGCTTTCAGGATGCATCAATTAATTTTCTGTTCTAGTGTAGTGGTACATTTTAGGTATACCTAATGATAACATTCATCATAGGGAATTTGTACCTGCATATGATATATCTTGCGGCTTTTTTTAAATTTTAATGTGCTTGTGATCACTGATTTATTGAAAAAATTATGGAAGGGTAATTATCTGTATATGATTTTAAAGCAGAAAGTAAGACTCAGACTCCAGTACTGTTCACGCTGAGCATCAATAAAAACAAAGCGAACTTGCTGCAGTAAAGAACCGAAATCTTCCTACACACACAGTCACAGCTCGGCATGTCGGAAATGACCGTCTGCAGTTCATTGGTAGCTTCTCCCAAAGCAACACGTAGGACAGTTAGCAGGAAAGGTGAACACAGAACTTGTCTGTACAGGGGAAGGAAGAGCGAAATTCAGAAAGCGGCCTTACGCCTGTCGTGGGTGTCCCTCCTACTGCTGCTTCTGCAATGCAGATAGCTGGGCAGGCAAAAACCCCTGGTGCTGTGGTCCAGATGTTTGTGCCCCCTAAAATTCATCCTCTGCGATCTGACTGCCAACGCAATGATACAAGGAGGTGGGGCTCTTAGGAGGTAACTGGAGCCCGAACAGGATTAGTGCCTACTGTGGTTTGAATATTCCTGTCCCCTTTAAAAATCCATGCTGGAACTTAATTCCAAATGTAGCAGTGTTGGAAGATGGGAACTTCGGGGAGGTGTTTAGGTCTTCAGGCTTCACACACATGGAGGGATCAGTGCAGTTACAAAAGGACTTATCAGAGAAAGCTCATTCTGCCATTTACTGTGAGATCCCAGCAAGACAGCCCTTACCAGATGTTACCAGATGTCAGTGCTTTGATCTTGGACTTTGGCCTCCAGAACCGTGAGAAATTTGTGTTGATTTTAAGCCACTCAATGTCTAGTATTTCGTTATAATAGCCAAACATACTAAGACAGCTGGTCAGACTTAATTCATTTTCTAAATGCTCTCTCACACACCTTTACAGCATGATCCTCCTGTTAGTGGGTTTGGGGGTGCTTGCCTCTTGCTTTCCAGGTTCCTTTCATCTCAAAGAATTGCCTGAAACAACAAAAACGGCAACAAAGTATATTTGAAAAGTGAAAGGTAAGGGAGAAACTGGCTTTGCAGAGCAAACTTGGCTGAGTAAAAGAGAGGAAAAATTATAAAGCAAAATAAAACAAAAGTACACCCTGGGGGAAATGGGGGAGTCTACCACGAGAAAAGGCGTGGTGGTGGGCTCTTCATGGTGTCTGTGTCCTTTTATTCTGTCCACACCTCACAGGAACCCATAAGCACGTTTAGGTACGGTGTTCTGGGATCTGGTCACACCTCTCTTCCCAGCCAGTCTAAGCCACTTTCTGTCTCACCCTGCTGCATAACAATGCCCCGTGTCTAACTCTCATTTTAAATACCAAGACAAAGCCAGGTGTGGTGCCTCATGGCCACAATCCCAGCACTCAGGGAAGCTGAGGCAGGAGGATCGCAAGTCCAAGCTCAGCCTGGGCAACGTAGCAACTTAGTGAGACCCTGTCTCAAACACACACACACACACACACACACACACACCCACACACACCCTTTAGTGCTTTTTCTTTCCATTATGTAACACTTTCTCACAAATAATGTTACAAAAAGATATTCTGTCTGATCATTGAAACCTTCCAAATGAAATGACAAGAACCTATGTAATTGATTAATTGAACTAAAGAATTATAGTTAGTAAAAATGAATCTTGCTAACCAAAATGGGAAGGCCAAGCAAGAAGATCCCAGTGAAAATCATACATTTTGAAAATCAACAGTTGATAAATTATCTCAGGAGGGAGCCTGGGTCTTTAGTTGCACTGGTACAATTACACTGAAGCAAATATAACTTTTGAATACGAGGGACACTTGCAGAGAAACAGTGAGTGTGTGTAAGCGAAAGAGTTGATGTACCTTAGAACAGAGGCAAAGATAAAAGAGGTGCGTGAAGTCACTTTATAAAATTCTAAGCAGATGTCAGTTAATCACCTGGCCCAGTGGAAATGTCCAGTAGAAGTTTTCAAGTGAATGGCCGCTAGTTAATGCATTAATTAATTAAAAGAAATGCTAAATGAACCAACCACATGAAAGAGGAGAGGTGCTGTACTGAAAATACTTTGTGAATGATTTTCTCAGGTCTTCTGAAGGGTAAGGTCGCGATCCCCATTTTAATGGGTTTTAAGCACAGCTCTCCTGATATTATTCTTACGCTCATAGTATGACCTGCGCAATTAAGTTAAAAGAGCCGGGAAGTTATATCAGCATTTTACATTGTTTAAGGGATTAAAGCTCATTAACTTAATTATTTAAGTCAGTGTAACAATACTTCTATCTGGAGTTTTTTTTCACTTGGGAATCTCCAGGTAGTTTATAAATCTGCCATTCTCTCTACTTAAGCAGTGAAAGGCAGACACGCATTTTATTTTAATGACATTTTTCCAGTGGAAACAAGACAGGTCTTTGCTCTGAGTTTAACCTATTAAAATCCAATTCCCATGGCGTCTCAAGTCAGTATGAAATGAAAAATTGCAAATAGCAAAAAAGTATTATTTCTAACATACAGTCTACCTCCAAAAGATAGCAAAAAGAAAATTTGCCAAAAAAATCGTTGTAAGTAGTACACAGTGGCACAAGCCTATAATTCCAGCTACTCAGGAGGCTGAGGCAGGAGGATCATGAGTCCAAGGCTAGCCTGGGCAATTTATTGAGACCTTGTCTCAAGAAAATATTTGTGAAGTTTTGTGGTGGTCAAGGACAGAGGCTGTGAACCAGGAAGACCCGAGTACAAATTGTAGAGCCGACCTTATCAGTTGTGTGACCTCCAAGACCCATACTCACAGGAGCCAGCGCCTTAAATGACTCTCTCTAGATGCACAGATATATATATATAGAGAGAGGGACAGACAAACAGACATCCAATTGATTTGGCTTCTTGGGAGAACTCCAGTACTATACCATAAATAAGCACAAGCCCAAATCATAAAGTAGATTTGATGATGCAAACTAGGGTACGAACATCAGAATTTAGAATGTAAGATCACTGAAGTCAAGAGCCAACCTTGAAGTTGTAGCTATGCAATAAATATTTAGGAAGTACCTGCAGAGTCATCTAATCTATCTGTATTAGCACAGACGTGCAAATACTGTGGCATTTTTAAAAGTGTGTGTGAACTGATACCCATTCCGCATACCCTTAGGATTGAAATGTTAAAAGGCGTCAGATGAAGAAGTTTCAAATTACCAGCTATGCCAGATGGCTGAGAGCATGTGTGAGCTTCCCCTAATGTCGTCCCAGGGAACAGAATGTCCCAAAGGAACTGAAAGGAGGGAATGTATGAATGACATCTGCCGTTGTCATGGACACTGCTCGTCTTATCTGTGTGAATTTGAAAAACGAAAGCACCCGAGAATAGGGCGGCTGGCTACCTAAGTGAGGCCTCATCTGTTACTAAAATGCTTAGGCCAATAGAGCATCCTTAATGTACAATAAGTACTCAAAGTGCAATTGGCTTGGGCAGAATGCATGTGTACACATATACTTCCCGTGCTGCCCGGTTGTTGTCTACTCTGGGTGTTCATTGGAGAACTCTCAGAAATATCTTTGATGGCATCCTTTCCCCGAATTCAGTGGTTAGGTTCAGTGATGACCTTATGGAGAAATTTGATTTCGTTCTCATCCAATTCGGTTTGTGACCAGAATCATGGAAAGAAGCCGTAAACGGAGGTGCCACCACACTGGGGAGGGGGCTTATTTTGAAAGCTTGCTGGGTGAGGCCAATATTACATGCTAAGTTAAGAACTGTTACTCCAGATTCCTACCGCTTGTGAAATGCTCAAAAACACATATCTCCGACATGAAACGCCTTTACCTACTAACACTCTTCACAATCTCTCCCGTATCCAACTTCAGCACTCAGGAAACATCTTACAGTGACCATCATCTATCTTCATGCTTCTGCCCCAGCTTGTCATCTTTGCAACGCTTCCAGGTCCCTTCTTCGGAGAGTTTATCCTAGCAGGCATACAGGCAAAAGAACTCAGCACGTCCTGCTGTTGGCAAGAAGCCGGATAGAGAAGGAGCTAGAAGCTAATGGTTAAAAACCAACAGTTCTAGTCGCTCACAAATCTTAGAATGAATGACCAGGCGTAGTGGCTCATGCCTGTAATCCCAGCACTGGGGAGGCTGAGGCAGGAGGATCGCCACAAGTTTGAGGCCAGCCTGGACTACATAGTGAGCTCGAGGCCAGCCTGAACTACGTGGCGAGACCCTGTCTCAAAACAAAGCAAATCTTAGGACAAACACATAAACATCAAAAGACTGAAAAAAAATCAAAGAAAATTAAATTCTGTGTATTTTTAAGTGGTAAAAATATACTAATTTGTGAGCATTGTTGTGAAGCTTTGGAGCATCTGTACTAGTAGTATTTCACTCAGTTTTCAATCCTATTAAATGCTTTCACAGCTGCAAATTTGTTTCTGGAAGGCGAAAATAAATTAAAAGAAGCAGTGTCATTCTTTGAAGAGTGTACCAAAACTAGTCAAACGTAAGCAATCCCTTCAGTGTAGCACACGAAGAAAACTAACGATTAAACATGCAAATATAAATTTTCCAGATCAAAATTTTGAGGAAGTCTGGCAATTTAAACATTTTACTGAATAGTATTGTATCTTGTTCCACAACCAGTTAAAATTCTTACGCAGTGAGTGTTACTATAATTTGCATCTTAATGCCCCCGAAGGCCCATATTTCCACCTTGGCACTGTTGGGAGGGCGTAGAAACTTTGAGCATGGGACCAGTAGAAGGTCTTCACTCCCTGGGCATGCCTCAAAGGGGATACAGGAGCCATGGCCCCTTTCTTGTCCTCTTCACACCAGCCACGGAGGAATGTGCCTCCTTTGCCCCGCGCTCTCACCGTGAGACCTGCTGCCCACTGGAGATCTGAACGGTACAGATCTACCTGACCATGAACTGAAACCCCCACACTGAAGGCCAAAAGAAACCTTAATATCTTGGGTATTTTATTGTAGTAATGGGATACTAACATGTGGTCAAAATGAGACAACTCTTTACAAAGTCATTGTGATTAAGTTAAAAAAAAAAAAAAAAAGATGGGCCAAGATGCCAATCTCAAACATGCCTTCATCCGGTTTGAAGTATTCTTAGCCCAACCTCCCTGAGCTGCCTGGGTGGCATTTTAGCATGGAGACTCAGATCCTATCTTTGGGAAACTCTGGCTATTGCCAGTACAGGGCAGCTGAGACTGCTCAACCATTTTAAGAAAGAGGAAGAAATCTTGCTGAGATGGGTCCTTCTGATCATAAAGAAAAGAGATTCATTCTAATGGCTTTTCAGGGAATATACAGGATATTAAAGATGACAGACACATATCACAGAAATTCATGAATTGGGCTGATAACGGTGGTAAGAAGTCTCTATTCTGTCTCTGTTAATACTCGCATCTTGGCTATTGCATATCTACTTCTCTCAGGCTTGTTCTATTCCTCTCTCCTTCTTGTCTATTGCTACATAATAAATCATGCCAAAATTCAGAGGCTTAAAAACACACTTACGGGATTTGGCAATGATTTCTAGAACATGACATCAAAAGTAAAGGCAACAAAGCTAAAAAATAGATATACTGGACTGTATAAAAATTTTAAATTTCTGGGGTTGGGGATTTAGCTCAAGCAGTAGAGTACTTACTTAGCAAGTGCAAATCCCTGAGTTCAATCCCCAGTACCTCCAAAAAAATTTTTTTAATTTCTGTGCATTAACCACTTCCAATTCATTAGGATAGCTACTACAAAAAAAATCATAATAATAACTCAAAAGGAGTATTGCTGAGAGTATAGAGATTGAAGCCCTTGTCCGGTGTTGACAGACATGTAATGTGGCACAGCTACTGTGAAAAAGAATAAGACGGTTCTTTAAAAAATCAAAAACATTATTGCTACATGATCCAGCCAGCGCACTTCTTGGCACACATGTGCAAAAAGAATTGAAACCGGGGATTCGTACAGATGTTTGCACACTCACATTCATAGCAGCATTCTTCATACAGCTACAGCTTGAAAGCAACCCTCATATCTGTCTTTGAGTGAATTAATAAAATGTGAGATAGATAGACAGGTAAGAAATGGAATATCATGCGGCCTCTAAAAGGAAGGAAATTCTGACACATATTACAATATGGATTAATCTCAAAGAAAATATGCTAATTGAAATAAGCCAGTTATAAAACACAAACCATGTATGATTTCACATAGATGGGCTAGCTAGATTAATCAAATTCATAAAAGTAGACAATAAAAAGCTGGCTGCTATGTTGTTTAATGATGCAGAATTTGGGTTTCCAAAGATGGAAAGAGGTCTGGCAGTGAGAGGTGCGGATGGTGACAGAACAGTGTTAGTGTGTTTAAGGCCGCTGAAAAGGTTAAACTAGTTCTGTTTCTTGTGTTTTCTCATAATTTAAAAATAAGAAGAAACAAAAGCATCTATGAGTTTCACTGATGCTCCTTATGAACCCACAATTTCTGCAAGGCTTGGCGTGGTCCTGCTCCACACGCTGTCATTGCAGGCCCTGTTCTGTGGTCCTGCTCCATGCGCTGTGATTACAGGCCCTGTTCCATGGTGCTGTTCCATGGTGCTGTTCCCAGTTGGGGCTGGTGGGTGGCTTCCAAGATGGCTCCCGCACACTGCTGGCCAACCAGCACTGCTGGTCGCTGAAGCTCACCCTGGGCTGTACCTCAAGGGCCTCACGCATCCATGTGAGCTTCTCCATGAGCTTACTGGGTGGCATAGCATGTACGCTTTGTTCCTGGAGCCAGTAATCAAAGAGACAGGAACTGGAAATTAAAAATCTTTCAAGATTCCAGCACGCACTTGTAATGCCACCACTTGCAAGGCTGAGGCAGGAGGAGCGCCATAAATTCAAGGCCAGCCTGAGCTACACAGTGAGTACAAGCTCAGTCTGAACAAAATAGCAAGACCCTGTGTCAAACAAAACACAACAAAACACTCTCTTGAGATTCCGAAATGGTATAGGGTCACACCCACTATGTTCCACAGTCAAGCAATCAAAAAAAATAAATAAAAATTTTAAAAAATCCTTCTGTTTAAAGGAGAGTTGAACCCCTCCTTTGAGTATGACAGAATGTCAGAATCTGCAGCTGTCTTTAGTCTACCATATCAATTAGTTCATTCTAGAATTTTTCTCCAATGATAGCTCCTGTCTATACTCTAATAGTCCTCAACTGTCACAGACTTATATCTAGTCCCTTTTATGTGGTTCCAAATCTTTTTCAGCAGCTTCTCTCTACATGGCCTCAGCTTCAAATCCACTATGAACTGTCTGGTTTTTCTCTTTAGTTCACATAACTAAGACTAGGATTGGCTCCAGCCATCCCTTCATGTGAAGCCAATCTGACAAATGTAATAGACAACCTAGAACTGGCTGCCAATCAGTCAGTGGCTCATAACGTGGTACCCAGGGGCTGAGTCAGAAGACAGGATATGGTTGCTTTGCCTTATCTTTTTGCATTTACTTTGACTATGGAAGTGAGGTTCACAGGTAGAGTCGTGCAAGAGTTTTAAACACAGCAAGCACCATAATTCATTCTCTTAGACTAAAATGCAGCTGTTAAGGGTGCTGAAAAGATTTATATAGATTTATCTACTGCTTCCTAAATCATTAATGTACTGAAGACAAAACCGATTTAAATGGTTCACTTCTTATATGTGCTTGAAAAACACCTGTGAATTTCCTATAACATATCATCTCCCTGTCTTGCCCTTACAAACTCCTCCTTAATATCTACTTGATGTTACTGTTTCTGAATAAAAATTACAGTATGCTTCTCCCTAGATACTGCAGTTTGCATAAGATTAGTCCTGCCTATTTACATTAGCAATAAAGAGGTGAGAATAATTACACAATTTTTTCTTCCTGATTAACAAAAACTCTGTCCTTGACCAAACATTTATCAGGCTCCACAAAACCCAATTCTTCACTAGACTTTGACCTTGGGCTTCAGTGTCTGTCCCTGTTGAATCTGGATTGCTCAGCTGCAGCAAGAATCCTGTTAAGTCAGTCATAAGTAAATCCCCACTTTCTATTTCTGATCACCTTGATGCGATCAAACTCTTCACCCCTCCTCCCCCCACCATCTCCTAAGCAATGTCTGACCAGCCTGGTCTGCTTCAGGAAGAATCTGACAAGTTGCTGTAGCTCTAACCTCTCTTTTACTCCACTATTTCCTCTTTGTAATTCCCCGCACTAATAACGCAACCCTGCACCTGGACTCTAAATCCCCATTTGTCTTTGTTGCATTCAGAATAGAATCTAGTTCTATACTGGTGTCTTTTTCCCCCTGTGGGAATAGTTCTTGAACAAAACCTGTTTTTTCACTTCGTTGTTTTTCTTTGACATGGTTTATTATTTGACTTTAGGTATTACATTTTCTCATTTTCACTTTCACCTGTTCTGAATGAGATTTAATCTGCACAACAGATCTTTGATGGGAGATTTAGAGAGAGATCTTTAACAAGAGAAATCCTTTCTGCTGTAGATGAGACACAGGGGACTATGAGCTTTCAAGAAGGACAGGGCATCAAAAGGTTAGAGAAATGTGTGAAGGCACCAGAGGTATGTTAACAACAGGTGCAAACATTCGATTCTCTGTGTGTGTGTGTGTGTGTGTGTCGCATAAATTTAAATGCTGCCAAGTGGCAACAAATGCCCACTGAATCAACATTTCCAAGTTTTCAAGTATACAAAGAAGTATTATGACTGTCGACCTTGGTGTGTCAACTTGAATCAATTGAGAAACGCCCAGCAGATAAGTGAAGCACAGTTCTGGGGGGTTGTGTGGATGATTGAGGTGTAGGCCAGCACACTAAGGGAGGAAGACCCACTCTGGTTGTGGATAGCACCAACCCAAAGGCTTGTAGCCTGGATGGAATGAAAAAAGCAGCGAAGAAGGAAGTGAGGTCCGGTCTGCAGTATCACCCTTGAACATCAGGCTCCGGTTGCTTCAACCTTCCAAAGCAGACACACTAGTAACTCTACCATGAGCTTCCAGGCCACTGACCTTGAACTGGGGCTACGTCCTCTATCCCTCTGTGGCTTCCATCTCCTTGGGCTGAGCAGTTACCGGACCCTCCAGCTCTCCACCACACAGGTAGCTGTTAATGGATTCTCCTGCCTCTGGTTTGCGAGCCTACCTAATCCATCACCTTCCTTAATCAGATAGATAGGTGAATGAGAGATAGATAGATAGATAGTTAGATAGGTAGGTAGATAGATAGATAGATAATAGATTTTGTTACTCTAGAGAACCCTAATGACATAAGTATGAAGACCCTCATTTTCGCCCACGCTACTTCCTGTTTTCACTAGTGGTACAGAAAAATGAACCTCCAAGTATTCATACTACCCACCCTCGTGTTTCCCACCGAAGCCAGCGTAGTCCTTTTACAACTTAAATTACATCTCTCCAGGCTGGGGATTTAGCTCAGTGGTTAGAGTGCTTGCTTTGCAAGGACAAGGCCCTGAGCTCGATCCCCAGCACCAAAAATAAATAAATAAATACAAATAAAAAACTTTTTAAAAAATGACATCTCTCCCACTGATTTCCAATTGAAATGAGAATAAAAGACAAATTCCTTGCTGTTGCCCATACTGCCCTCATGGTCTGGCCCTTGCCTATCTCTCCAACTTGATTTTGTGCCACCTACCTCTTAACATGGACACAGCACTGCTTTCTTGGAAGTCTACAAAATGCGATTTTCTCGAGCAGCTTTTTCTGGTAGCCCATCAGAAGTGTCCCAGTCATTACTGCCAATATTTGTATAGCACCTATTGCTACTGGAATTTATCCCTTTGTTGCTGTCGTCTCCTAATAGCTTCATTAATAGCTAAGACTATTTCTTGTGTTGAGTGTTACTAACCCATTACCTAGAATATCACAGGTTCTTAATAAATATTTGTTGACTGTACAATGATGAATACCATCTTCACAAATACCAAGTTTTTCCACTAGAAATTTCCTTCTCTTGAGTGAACAAACATCTAACAACAGAACAGTGCTGATAAATCTTTCCCATTCTCCAATGTGCTTTTTAAAGTTACAATATAGAGTCAAAAAGACAGAGACAGATCTTTATCAATACTGATAAGTACTTTCACATTAAATATCCTGTAAAAAATGCCTCGATTCCACTGAATTCAGAGATTCATCTTTTCTTACCTGCCATTGTGTCCAGATTTATTCATGTTAAGGGCTAAGACATAAATTTGTCTGTATAAATCGGATCTACCTAAATGGAATAGTAACGAAAACCAGAAACAAACATACAGTCAAGTAAACTAATTAAAAGCCACTTTGATAAGAGTAATATAGAGAATGCATTAATCATAAGACTGGTGTGCTATTGTAGCAAGAATGGCACACCTACATGATGTACTCAATATTCATATTTAGTGCCTGATTACTTAAAGCTAAGAATTATTATTCTCTTAGAAAAATCAGAGGCCCACAGCTTAAGAAACAGAATCAAAATCAACAAAAATACAACAGAAATTATGACGATCAGGTATAATTCCTCCACATTTAAAAATTTCTAATATATGAGCTAGAACAGCTCTCCTTATAAGGGACACAAAGACGCAAGTCAAAGAACTGTACAAAATATTAACTGTATGTTTTCCATAATGATATTTAAAATACTGCCTGCCAAAGGAATGGTAAAATTTTAATGTACTCTAAAAAGGAAACCTTATGTCTACAGCCTCAAATTATCCCCGCTGTACCTTGCCTAAGTGTTTATCATACTCCTGACAGAGTAATCCATTCTTCTATTTCATGCCCAAAAGCATGAACTACATGTGCTGCATAACAACTTAATCTTCTGCACAGGTGATAAGAGGTATAAAAATTAGCATACGGCATCTGTTTCCAACATTTGGAAGTCATGGTTTATCCCAATGCTCAGCTCAATGCAACTGAACTATTATAGTGCTCGAACTTCCATCTTCTGCTGTAATAAATTTCAGTACCAAAATTTCATGCTTAGTTTTTAAAAATGGTAAAAACAACACCTGCAAGTCTGAAGATAAATAATGAGCATAACTTCGATGCTAGTAGTAATCCTACCTCAGGGCAGAAAATAACTACAGCGGAGATAAGGTGCCACGTGTATTTCTGTCTTTCAACCCTGATGAATTTCAAGACCAAAATTTCATAGTCATTTGGTAAAATCAACATGTCCGAGTGCAGACGTAACTCCAGTGCTATAATCTTAACTGGTACAACCTCATTTCTATGGTTATGAGATCCTCTTGAATACATATTGTGTGATCTCAGCAAATCATAATAAGCTGGACCCTGAGATGTCACAGGACAAAGTCAGTTGCACACACCGTACCTGTCAAAGCTTTCTGGGCTAGTTACAGTCATTGCATAGTTAGAAGCATTTCTCTGGCCCACAGGAAGTGATCAAATGCACAGGAATTTATGGAAGATTTCTAGAAGCATTTTGTTCTACAGCCTCAAATCAAGCAAAAATGGTTCCATTTGCTACTGTTGTTCAGGTTCTCTCATGTCATTTATGATCTAGACTCAGTCGTCTCTCATTTATCATCCTTCCAACAAACATCTAAGCACAAGGTTCCAGACTTGGTGCAATGACACCCCTCAGGGAGCTTACATTCTGGAAGTAAGGGGAGGGAAACAGAAAATAAACAAGTTAAGTGCATTATATAATACCCTACCCATCCAAGTGCATGTAAGTAACACACAGTTGAGAAGAAGGCATCAAACAAGAGAAAGGGAGGCATAGCGACAGGGAATGACAGACAGCCTCACTGAGAAGGGAGCATTTGAGAATACTTCAGATGATAAGGAATCCAGCTCTGTGGCTGACTGAGATAAGTGAGTTCCAGACAGAGGTGAGATGTGCGTGCCTAGACTATTCCCACAATAGTACGGACGTTGGCATGACCAGATGGAGGGAACGTGTTGCAAGACGGAGCGTCCTCAAAAAACTACAAATAGAAATTCCATTTCACCCTGCTATTCCTCTTCTAGGTATCTTCCTGAAAGAGTTAAAGACTTTCTATCAAGGACAGTGATACATATATACCCACGTTTACAGCAGCGCAATTCACAAGTGCTAAATCTTGAAAGTGGCCTATACGTCCGTCGATAGATGAATGGATAAAGAAAATGTGGTATCTACATATAATAGACTACGACTTGGGTATAAAGAAGGACAAATTAGAGAGATTTGTAGGAAAAAATGGATGAATCTGGAAAACATAATGTTGAATGAAATAAGTCAGACATCCAAGCCTGAATATCATATGGTATCCCTCATTTGAGGGAGGCAAAGTACAAACAAAGAAAATGATAAAAGGTGGATAGAAAGAGATAAGGGGCCAGATCTCATCCAACAGAGAAAGAGTCCAAGGGACCAACAAGAGGGGGAAGGGGGAAGGGAATGGGAAATGAGAGGGAAAAAAATATGCCAAGTACAGGAACCTAATAACCCACATTTAAAAAAAAAACTCATGAGCTCACTTCAATAGCAATAGGAGGTGGCTAGGCTACTACATTAATACAGTATACATTACAATTAACTGTATGCAATTGTGACTTAATACCACATTTTTTGTGTTTATTTACATTGTTTGTTCTTACATGCAAAAGGCACCATGTATTACAGACTGTAAGCTTATTTAAACTTCGATAAATTTTAATTTTTATAATAAAAAATGTACAATGAAAGTGTAGTCTTGAAGTTAAAACATTTTTTTAAAAAAAGAGAGAGAGGAGGGCTGGGGATTTAGCTCAGTGGTTAGAGTACTTGCTTAGCAAGCACAAGGCCCCAAGTTTGATCCCTGGCACCAAAAAGAAAAGACAGACAGGTTCAACAATGAACAAGTGTTTCCTTTATGGTATGTTATGCAAAGAATGTATTATCTCCAGGGTCCAAAATGACAAATGCGACATTTTAGTTTCAAGATTCTCTGAGAAGTCCTTAGGGTGGAGGCATTCTACCAAACTAGCAGTCAATGCAACTAAGGCCACATCTCCCTTGGTGATAAAGTTTGATGCCTGCCAAGTGCTGTCTTGTGGGAACGTGGAAGATCAAATACAGATTTCATCAGCCAATATGTATCTGCACCAGAAATAAGCTCTCAGAAGGCAGTCCACGTCATGGCTGGCCAGACGTTTGGTAGACTACTCAATATCAGGGATGGACAGAGGGCCCCTATGATGACAGCAATAGCTATACGCCCATGAAAGACCATAAGTTTATATAAAGGACTAGTCACACCTAACTGTGGAGACTTAGCATGCAATTCTGTGTTCATAACTATATATAACCCAGTCTCTTCGGACAGCTTCCCAGAGGAGCATCTTGCGTGTACGAGTCTGGAGCAGCCATCACAGGAATGAACCCGCTAGGGAGGTTAGCCCTCAGACTGGCGTTTAGTTCATCCCCACTTGGGGTCATCCCAAGGCCAGGTCCTGAAGGAGGCTCTGATCTCCCAGGAAGTGATCCTACATATGCACAAAAAGACAAGCCAAGAATTTATGGCAAACATAAGATATTGAAACAGGATATGGAGATAGGAACGCTTAGGTCAAATGAGTGAGATTTTCAGCACAGCCTCTTAATAAAAGTGACTGCTCTATGTGTGTTGCCATCATGGCACACCCGGGTCCTTTTGCTCTCAGGTGGAACCCTAATCCTGATGACATGTGTTGCCTGTTGGCATCACATCAGGGCAGGAACGTTTGGGGAAATGAGGATAGCAGGAGCGTCTCTGCTGTTCCCATGCCCTAAGAAATGGACGAAGGAGGCCCTCCCTTCTCTGCAGAGAATGTGAATTACTCCACTTGCCTCCCTGGGTAGGGAGACGGTTCGCCGCTGAGCCCATAGGAGACCTGGAAACCTGCCCCCTCATCCTGAATGTCACTGGTGAGCCAGGCAACTTCTAGTCCCTCAGTGCTACCCAGGCTGAGGTCTGGTGGTTTTGTGGGACAAGGAACATCCATAGATTACTACCACCAAATTGGATTGGGATGTGCACCTTGGTCCAGCTGGCCATTCCTTCCACACTCAATTCAATAAGCTCCCAGAACCGGAAGCTCTGCGAATGCAGAGATGTGTTCCAAAACCCTTCGAGGGCTACGTACAGGGAGACTCAATAGGAGTACCCAGAGTACCCCATGAGTTTAAGGCCAGAAACAAGATAGCTGCTGAGTTTGAATCAGCTCTTTTCTGATGGTCACTAGGAACAAGAATATGGACTGAATAAACTACAATCAACAAAGATCTTTTTTTTTACTTCTACCAGGGATGCAGTTCAGGGCATAGCTAGTCAATCAGGTGCTACTAGCCAGATGGCCAGGGAAGGCAGGAAAGCTTTAGAGATGGTGTTGGCAGAAAAGGGGGATGTCTGTGTCATATTAGGAGGAGAATGTTGCACTTTTATCCCCAATAACACAGCCCCAGATGGGACTATTACCAAAGCACTACAGGGACTAACAACCATAGCTAATGAGTTAGGTGAAAAGTCTGGAAAGGATGATCCTTTCACAGGATGTTAGAAAACTGGCTTGAAAAATGGAAAGGCTTAATGGCCTCAGCTGTAATAGCTCTCATTATTGTAGCAGGGGCACTGATTGCAATAAGATACTGTATCGTTTCCTGTGTAAGGGGTCTAGGCCAAAGACTGATTGAGAGGCTTTAAGTAAGAAAATGCCCATGGTAATAGCAACAAAATAACTTCTCATTGTTGAAAGAAAAGGTGAGTCCATTCTCACATGATGAAGAGAGTCAGTTAGTCTTAGGAAACATTGAAAATGACCCTCCCCCACAAAAAACTCTAAAACAAAAAGAGGAGCAAATTGTAAGAACACTTACAATAGATGATCCATTTTCACTTAGCTTTGGGTAGAAATTTAGTGCCCAGTCCACAGACAGTTAAGGTGGTTACTCTGAGTTTAACCACAAAGAATGAGGCCCTCCCAGAAAGTCCCAAAATAAGACATTAGAACTAGATATTTGATAAGCAAGCAACATCCCTAAATTAAAAGAATGCAGAGAGAAGGATGGGCTTACCAAAACACTAAGGGGAACACAGATCACAGTCGCAAAGATTGTGCTTCTCCGACCTCAGCCAACAAGGGATGGGGAGGGACACTGTAGGCTACAGGGCACAGAGTTTCCTGCTTGCTTGAACTGGGTATGCCTGCCTCGGGACACACACCCTTCTCTGCAGAAATGCCATTCAAGTTTTGCTCCCGCTATACTTCACATCTCAGAGTCCATACTTTTGGGGTCTGCATGGTGTGGTTCTCCCACAAGTGGGCCCCAGTCAGGTATTATGCTGTGAATTTCCATACTTGTGGATGAAACTTTCCATGAACACTGTCTGGGTGTGTCAGTAAAGCTCCAGAGGGGGAGAGGCAAACTGCACAAGGAATAAGTATCTATTGCTGAGTGACAGCTGGCGTGCCCTCCACTGGAATAGTTCCTTTTTCTGGATCACTGCTGTTGCAATTTTCAGAAGGTGGGCTGGTGAAATCAGGCTTATCACCAGCATAACCCACAGATGCAAAGGGGCCCAGCTCTGTGACCATCTGTCCTTGACCCGCACTAGCCGGCAGAGAGCCATCGCTAATCGTACACCCCTCTCACTAGCCCGTCCTGGCGATCTTGTCACGCAGCACTGTGATGGGAACTAGTGACACAGGACTTCGGATTCTATTGGGCAAGAAGGAGAGCAGACCTGAAATGAAGTTAAAAGGCCCAGAATGCAGTCTTCTGAGTCACAACTCCACAGGGACCTTACAGAAACATCTGCCAGGTGTCCTTTGGCTATGGGGACCTTTCAGAGCATGAGCAGACAGGCAGCTGGCGCAGGGCGCACGGGCCTAGCATTCACACTCTGTGGACACTGCCTAGATGGAACTCAAAAATACGGAGTCTCACGTAGGGCAGAGATTACATTGCTCACACGATGGCTCAAGGTCCCTGCTGAATCCCATAAAAACCCCTAGAAAAAGAGCCCGCCTGGGTGTCTTACTCAAAATTCCTCCCAGCTAGCAGCAGCTTTACTTCCCTGCCTTTATAGTTTTTACTTTCTCGGCTTTACAGCTTTTAAATAAATTTGCTTGCATCCTCCCTCCTCCATCTCTCGGCTTCACTCCTTGTCACCTCAGGGCAGGACCCCAGCACTCTGGCAACATTTGGGGGACTGTCTAGGATTCCAAGGGGAGGTAAGTAAGCACTATGCTTTTGCACACTCTTTGCTTGCACTTTATGGCTCTCTGCACAAAACGGTACCAAGACTCCATCAAACAATTGGAGGTGATTAGCCCAGTCGCTGGTCTCAGTCTTGGGAGACAGGTTTTGCCGATGTGGGCTGAGCTGATCCCCCTCTGACATGCGAGGGGGGACGTCAGCCAAGTCGCACCTCAGTTTTCCTTTCCAATTTGATCCTTCTGTGGTGAGGAAGTAATCTCTGCCCTTGGTGCTTTGGGTTCTCTGTTCCCGATGGTCCCTGAACATACTGCTCCTTTATCTTGCTGCAGGTGTTAGAGAAAGCTGATTGCTTGGCTCTATCCTAACTCCCTTACTTGGGAAGCTGAGCCAAAAGGCAAACAGAAAGACCTTATATCTTGCTGTCTCATCTTATGTCTGGTTGCACTCTTACGGGCATGGGTCAAAGAGTAAAAAGCTATTGCAATGTCTGCCATCTCAAAGACTCCTGTGAAAGGTTAACTCGGAGGGAGACAGAGTGTTAGAGGTTCTGCTGGGCTCAGCACTACTCTCATACATCTGCTAGGTTTATGTTTCATGTTTGTGCAACAGAAGGATACAGTGTCTTTGCCTACACCCTAAGTGATTTGCCCTGCTTGCTTCTGAGTTCTGGGGTCTTGCCTGTCATTTTTTGTCTTCCTTTTGAGTCACATTCTTCCTGTCACTCAAAATCCTCTTCTTTTTTCTCACCATTCCCGCTTGCCAAATTGCTCTCCCAACCTCCTCAGTGTCATATAAACTGGTGCTTTTAGAGAAAGGTTATTAACTTTCATTTCTGAGGTTGATGAAAAAACAGCTCTTAAACAGTATGCAGCCTACACTGAGTCCTGATAGATAACAAGAGTGGGGTTAACTCCTCCATGGGGATCTGGAGGAGGAAACAAGCCTCCCAGGAGGCTCGAGGAGGCAACAAGAGCCCATTGGGGGAAATCTTGGCTGACAGGTAAATTTACTTTTAGATTCCAGTTTGACTTCTTATCTTTGCTTCAATCAATATTCTTAAAATATTTCTTGTGCATCGGGATAGTTCTTAAACTGAAATTTCTGGAGTTAACTTGCTCTTCTGATGTTTTCTGCTTGGACTAAGATAAAAATGCTATTCAAGGCCGCTGGGTGTTCTCTTGGTCAGCCAGTCCTAATTAGAATATAGACAGCTACAAATGCACTCTGGACCAAAAAATACATATATATATATATGTGTGTGTGTGTGTGTGTGTGTACTAAGGTCATTTTAAAATGGAAGAGAGGCTGGGCATTTAGCTCAGTGGTTAGAGTGCTTGCCTAGCAAGCACAAGGCCCTGAGTTCGATCCCTGGCCCCCCCCAAAAAAAGCAAGAGACTACTAGGCTTATTACCAAAAATTAAATAAATAAATAAGCTAAAAAAGAAAATATTTTAAAAGTTATAAGTATAAAGATATGTTTTTGGTATGAAAAATTTTATATGACAAGGTTTTGCCCTACCAAATTTAATAAAGGGAAAAATAGCAGCACAACCAGGAGGTCCACACATATCACGAAAGTTTTGTGGAGAACAGGTTTTTTTTTTTTTTTAATATATCTCCTATTGGTTTGGTTGAGCCCAGACTATTCCTCCTAAATTTCCTTGTTGCTGAAGGGTGACTACAGGGCTATAGCACTAACTCCCTTCTCTAATCTGAATGTTAGCAATGTTTCATCTTTATTTTCTCCTGTGCTAAAAATGCAAAAATGAGAGGAAACACATCCAAGTAAAAGTTTCTGCCTTCTTAAATGGAGATAATGTAAGAGAGCACACACTGGCACCAGCCGGATACACAGACAACCACCCAGGTCTAATGATAACTGATTAAAAGCTTATTTTATACTAAAATTAAAATTTAAATATATTTTTAGAAATATAAACTCTAATGGAGGGTTTGGGGATTTAGCTCAAGTGGTAGAGTGCTTGCCTTGCAACTGCAAGGCCCTGAGTTCCATCCCCAGAACCCCACTTAAAAAAAAAAAAAAAAACCCTAATGGGAAAAGTTTTCAATTAGCAATAATCGTGCCTCAGATACACCTTATTGGCTATCTAATATGATAATGTCATAAGTTTGTTATTCTAAAATATTGTTCACTCTTAATTTCAAATTTTCTCCTAAAAAGTTTATAATTATTATATATGTAGAATGTAGACATTCTACAAAAATTTGACTTTTAAGGCAACCATCTTTGGTAAATAACAGTTCTCTAGCCATACTTTATATTTCAAAGTGCTTGTGAGACTTAAAAACCAAAGCTAAAAAAATAACTAGGATAAGAAAACAGCCAATATTCGGGCCTTGGACCTCCGCGATCAACAATAAACCAAGACATGAGGGAAACTCCCTGAAAAAATACAACTTTGGTGAGTCATCCAACCTATAGAAAGGGAGACTGTTAACCCCCCAAAACAAAAGTCAGTAATATACATTGTGCTAAAAAAGAGGGTAAAACAAACGACGACAACAAAAATGCTTCCTGTGCTTCCACAAAAATCCACGTAAGCAAAACTATCCATCCTGGCAAATTACAGAGGAGCTAAGAGGCTCAACACATGACCCCAAAAATAACCCCTAAAGAGCCTTAACTAAACTTAATATATATTTTTAGAAGTTAATTTTAATTAACACAGGTCCCACTTTAGCTTAATCTTAAGCACATATATAAAGCAATGATAGATCGAGAGAGAGAGATGATAGAAATATAGGCTAAATATAAAAATAGGGCTCCAGTCACTACTCCTCCTGCTACACCTGTAAGTTATCGCTATTATGGTTCGACACAGCTAATAAGCCACAGTGGCAGCTATAAAAGCTTAACAAGAGCCTTTACATTCCTTAACTAAAATTGTCCTTCAATATCACAGAGTCCTCAATCTTTTCACAGTCAAAAAACAAAAACAACAACAACAAAAATAAAAGAGTTCTGCGCTCAAAAATAAAACTTGTTGTCTTTAAATAAATAATTCTCATCAGGTAAAAAGATCTTAAAGCAATAAAAAATTAAACTTATAAATAATTTTCATAAAGAAACAGGCAGAGAACCCAGCTGGTTACAATCTCTACTCCAATAAAAACAGTATCTAAACTTGGCTCCTTCCTGACAATTTATCTTTCCATTCTAGTTCTTATGTTTGGGCTGTACATTCTTAATCTCTTAATAAAGTTTGTTTCTTCTCACCTAGAGGCTACCCAAATTCTAAATGATCTAAAACCAGTCATAAAGATCCCACCTACCTTCTATCACAGGCCATTAAACAAGCCCTCTAAAGAACGCCCCTGTCTGCCAACTCCTTCTCACCGCTCCTGTACAGCTCAAAACACACACCAAGTGGGCTTCGTCCCTTTTCCCTAATGGCAGTTAGGGTCACTTCTTCAGAGGGAGGAAGTAACAAAAACTAGTGAAACAGGAGTTAGGATTTTATTAGGCAATAGGGACAGCAGACCCAAAAACATAACAGCCCAAGCTCTCTTCAAAACCCCTTAAAAACCTGCAGACGAAGTGTCCTAGTGTGCATCCTACTCAAAAGCCCCTCCTGGCTAGTGGGAGTTTTACTTTCTTGCCTTTATTCTTTTATGTTTTTGCCTTTATATCTTTTAATAAATTTGCTTGCACTCTAACTCCTCTGTCCTGTGGCTTCATTCTTCATCACTGTGGGACATAACCCCAGCGTTCCAGTAACAGTCCATCTTCGGGGCTACTGCATGGAACATAATCCTCTGGTATGTCTAACTATTACCAGGTTTTGGGGTGCTCACCTCTCAGTTTTCAATTTCTTCTTGTCTCAACAAGGAATTGAATTAGACAATGAAAAAGCGACAACTTTCATTTGAAAAAGTAAAAGTGAAGGGGAGGGGAAAAACCAGCTCTGCAGAGGGGACTTGGGCCAAATAAGAGAGGAAAATAAAGTACACCCTGAGGAACACAGGGCAGACTGCCACAAGGAAAGCCACAGTAGTGAGCTCTTTGCGGTGTCTGTGTTCTTTTATGCCATCCACACCTCACGGAACCCGTGAGAACTTCTACATGTGGGATCCTGAGAGCTGGTGCGGCATAGATTCTAGGGTCTTTCCACACACCTCTTCCTAGCCAGTCTAAGCCAGGCCCCATCTCTCCCCATAATTCTTTATGGGTTGTGGAGGGACTGGAGGTCTCTGTCTTCTACAGCTTCTTCAAGCTGGAAAGGGCTGTAGACCCCACCTACTCTGGATTATGCACTCTCCAACTACCTTGGGGTGCTGTGGCTCACTGGTTGGGTTGAAGCAAGAAAACCCTGTCAGAGAACAACAGGCAAAGTTAGTGCCTGTTGAGCTGCCCATTTGATGGGAAAAAGGAACTTCACTATTAGCCCCAAAATGAGGAGTAGGTCAGATTTCCACGCTTCCTGCTGAGAAGAATGTATGCTAGAGCATATAAATTACCAAGGGTCTGAGCGCCATGGCCTCAGCAAGATCCTGTTTACTTATCTGTGGCAGGACTGGAGTCTTGCTTTTTGAAGAGAAATCTCAAGTCTTCCAGAGGCTCACAGGGGTCACTCTCTCCCTCTAGGTGACGTTGTTCTTCAGACAGTTCAGGTGGAACTGGCTTTATTCTAGAAAGATGAATCCAATTATCTATCTCTGCAACCTTTATTGCAAAGGGTATGGAAGGATCACTAAAAGGGAGTGTTTCCACTGTGGCTTGGTCAGTGCGTATCTTCTCTTTCCAAGTTTTTGCAAGTACGTGGTCTGCAGGATGGACAGTAGGTGGTCCACCTAGGCCAAGAGCTGGCAGGATTATGTTCCCACACACTTGGATAGCCCAGATTAATGAGATATTGTAAGTGCCTCATAGTCGCTAGGACTACTATTGTATAAGAGGACAGAAATGGCCTCCTACATAACATCTCAAGTGGGCTCAAATTTAGCGCAGTTTTAGGCATGTTATGAACTCCCATGGGCATTACCGGCAGCAAATAGAGCTAGGACTCAGATGTCTCTTGGCAAAGTTTTGCCAGAGCTCGTTTTAGGATCTGATTGGCTCTCTTTACCTTCCCAGAAGACTGAAGCTGCCAAGTAGAAAGGAGGTGGTACTCTATTCCTAAAGCTTTTGCATTCCCCTGAGTTACTTGGGAGGTAAAAGAAGGTCCATTTTCACTCCGGAGAGACTGAGGTAGTCCAAATCTGGAAATGATCTCTTTAAGAAACACCTTGACTAGCTCAAGAGTGGGCAAGTTTTTCATGGGTGGTAGTTATTAGCCCTAGCAATGTGAAAACTCAAGTGACCATTTCCGATGTAGCATCTCTTCCCATATGGAAGGAATTATGAAGTGTTTATAGACCTTCACTGTGTCCCTTGAGGAAGGACCAGTTTGTTTTCTAAATACCACCAGAGTCCCTTTTTAATTCCCTTTTGTGCTGAGGCACATTTATTTTCCTGGGAAGTACAGACTTGTTTTAATGGTTCCTTGGGAACTGGAAATAAGGCTAGAGTCTTAAGGGGCTTTAAGGCTGCCCTTTTTGCTTCTCTATCAGTCTTTTGAATTCCCAAGGAGACTTCGGACTTGTTTTGTTGTTGCCATTTATAATGCATGACTGTGATCTACTTGAGCAGATGGGCCATCTCTAGGAGTTATAGAATTTCCTGCCTGCATATCAAGCCCCTTTCTTTCCAGATTGTTATATGGGCGTATAGCACCAAAAAGGCATAGGAGTCTGTATAGCTATTTAACTTTCTGTCTTTTCCTAACATGGATGCCCAAGTAAGAGCTATTAGCTCTCCCTTCTGAGCAGAGGTTCCTGGGAGAAGAGGGTTAGCTTCAATGACTTGTTGTGAGACACAACTACTTTAATCAGTGAACCACCTCCTCAGGGCCTTGGAGGCCCACAGGTCACTGATGCCCTGACTGCTTGCATAGGTCTAGAAGATCACTTGTTCACAACGGCAACTAACTTCTGGGCCTTCAGGCATCAAAAAATCAGGGTTAATAGTAGTTCAAGTTTCTATAATAACCTCAGGGGTGTCTAAAAGCATAACCCAATACTTAGCCGTTCCCGTATAAATCACATGTACCTTTTTTCTCCAGAATAACTCTGACCCGATGAGGAGTTAGGGCCACTAATCTCTGTCCCAAAGTTAACTTTGCAGTTAATATAGTTGTAGCTACTACTATTCTCAGGCAGGATGGTCATTCAGCACCCATTCCATCTAACTTTTTTGAAATGTATGCCGCTGTGCAGAGTTCTTGTGCTAGCCATTGGGTCAAGACCCCCAAAGCAATTGCTCTTTTTTCCAATATGTAAAGAGAGAAAGGCTTCCTTAAGTCAGGTATTCCTGGTGCTGGAGCCTTAGTAAGGGCATGCCTTATTTGCCTAAAGGCATTGTCAATCACTTTTATCCATTCTAGGGGTATAGACTCAGGACCTTTGACAGCCTCATATAAATACTTTGTCAGCAATTGGATCCTACAAAAACTAGCCATTCCCAGGAAAGAAGGATGCTGTCATTTCATGGCAGGAGGCCCAAGATCACAGATGTCCCTAGACAGCTGTCATTCCCCAGATGCAAGAACATATCTCAGATATCGAACATTTTGGAGGGATATCTGAGCCTTTTCTTTGGAGACTTTATATCACTTCTTAGCTAGAAATTGAAAGTTAGTACAGTGCTATAGTTAGATCATTCCTGAGTTGAGCCATGAACCAGAACATTGTATACATACTGCAAGATGGTTCTATGCTTAAGCCTCAGGTTCCTCAAGTGTTTCTGTAGTGCCCAGTCAAAAAGGTGAGGACTGTCTCTAAACACCTATGAGAGAACTGCCCAAGAATATCGCTGCTTTTCTCTTGTAATGAAATTTTCCCATTCAAAGGCAAACAGAAACTGGGAGTCTGGATGTAGGGGGCGGTGGGAATATGTATCTTTTAAATCTAACCGAGAACCAATGAATGCCCCCTAGAATTTGGGAGAGAATTGTATATGGATCTGCCACTAGAGGATGGGATGGAATGAGAGCCTCATTAATGAGACAGAGGTCTTGCACCATCCTATATTATCCTGAGAGCTTTATGGCAGGGAGAATGGAAATATTGTAAGGGGACTGACAAGGCTTTGAAAAGCCACATTTGAGAAACCCGTGTATGAGTGGCTGGAAGCATTCACATGTCTCTTCCTTGATTTGACACTGCTTTCATTAGGAGATCAGCTGGGGTCTTTTTGTCTTAGCATAGCAGAATTTGCCCTACCAGGTACTCCATTATACCATGCAACCATATACACTTGCTGGCTAATTTGGTCAGGAAGACCCGGTGTAGTCCCAACAAGTTAAATCCATTTTGGCCCTAGCTTAAATTTGAGAATCACCCCCCCCATTTTGCTGGTAAATGTCCTCTTAGCAAGGGAGTAGAACACTGTGGGACAATTAGAAACTCATGGCTAAACATTTGGCCTTCAAAGTGACATATCAAAGCAGGAGTAAAAAAATCTCTGAATCGGGGTCTCCACAACCCCAACTGTGACTATAAGCCTGGAGGAGAGTTCTCCAGAGAAGGAAATCAAAACAGAATGATCCATGCCTGTATCAATGGGCAGTTGAATTATCTCACCCATGATGTCTAAATTACCCAGGATTCCTCAGAAGAAATGGTGATGTCTGTGGACAAGGGCATAGCAGGTTCCCCTGGTCCGCTTCAGTCATCAGAGCAGGAAATGAGGACTCTGGATGGACTAGACCCTCTCTGGGAGTGAAGACCATCAAACCTCCAATGCCATGAGCAGGCACATTAGCTGCCTCACATTTGGAGCAAGGCTTGGTGCAATCTTGTGCCCAGTGTGTAGTCCTTTTGCACTTGAAATGGAAACTCTTTCCCTGGTTGTCTCTGGGTTTTTCCTTAGATGATCTGGGTGGGTTTAATGCCTTACCATTTGCAACAGCTATAATCTTAGTCTTTCTTTTTTGTCTCTCCTCTGGGTCTCAATTGTTGAACACAGGAAAGATCATGTCCAAAAATTGGGCCATAGGTGTCTGTGGCCCCATTTGAAGTTTTTATAGCTTACACTGAACATTCGGGGCTGATAGATGAAATGATGTCTCATTCATGCCTCTCCCTGCCTGGAAGGTGGATCTGTATTTATGAAAGACTTCTACTAATTGGTTACAGAAGACAGTTGGATTTTCCTCTGTGCCCTGTAAGACCTCACTCACTTTATCAGAGTTAGCAGACTTTTTAATGCACCTTTTTATCCCCAGGGCAAGAGCAACTAGCATATTAGTCATCATTTCCAGTCCGTGAGTATTATAGCTCCAGTTTGGTTTTGTTGGAGGAAACCACTGTCCAGGGTGGTTTCCTTCCCTTTCCAAAGCATATTGCTCATCTACATAGTTCCTAGCCTTGGTAGGATCCTTTGTCTTTCATCCGGGATATAGCAGGTGGCCAAGACGAATTGGACATCTCGCCACAATAAGTCAAAAGCAAGGGTCAAAGTCTGAAACTCATCTGCAGACTTACTAGGGTCCTCTGATAGCTGGCTTTGTTGTTCCTTACAGTTCTGGACATCTACTACTGAAAAGGGAACCTGCACTTGAGTATTTCCTGTTGCCCTCAGAACCTCTCTTGGAGGCAGGATAAGTTGTGAATTACTGTAATAAGAAGCATCACTTTGGGTTCAACCTGCAGGGCTTAAAGCTGTCTGGTATTCTCAGTGGGCTGTCCAAGAAGCACAATGTGGGGGCTGAGGAACAATGGGTTCCCCTAGGGCTCCAGGCTCTAGTGGAGTTCCTGAGTCACTTGGAGGAGATGGACCTGATTTATTGGCATGGGGACTACAAGGAGGGGTCAAGGAGACCTCCTGGTCTCATCAAGCAGGTCAGAGAGATCTACATCCTCCTGAGAGACAAGTGATGGTCTCAGGACAGGGTCATCCAGAATATCTTTCTCCCCCTTGGGGGCCACTATAAGTATCATAGATCCTGAGCATTCCTTTTGATAAAGAATTTCGAATGTAGACCCCTTCTGAAAGATTGAGGGACTCGAGGGGTTCACAGCACCAATATTATCAGGGACTCGTGTTCAAATGTGCCAAGGTACTGACCCTAGCATAAAGGATCTGTCTTAGTTGAGTATTTAAAAGTCTCTAAAGCTCTGTGACACAAAATATCCTATACTCAATCTGCTGTTCAGCTTTGTCTGCCCTTTCATTGACGGAGATAAGACTTCTATGTAAGCTACAAAAGCAACCCTCAGGCATCTACACTTAGTCTTTGATTGCTTGTGAATGTTCTATTTCTCATTTTCCTGCTGCAAAGCAGCAGTATGGATTCAACAACAACCAGCCAACTCTGTGGTCCTTGTAGGTACGATTTCCTCGTATCTTTCAAATGTGTAGATCTTGGCATGTGCAAGTGTGTCCCTCCACTGGAGTAGTTTTCCTTCCTGGATTATCTCCGATGAGATCAGCACTCAGGAGATCTTCTCTGGCTCAGACAGTGGCTGAGCTAGTTCCCAAACCCAGTCTTTCTACTTGCTTCCTCAAACCCCACTGGCACCAACTGTGTCCAGTTGAGTCTTCCAGAAGAGAATGGCAAGATGGTATTTATGTGCAAAATATTTATTATGCCTATAAAGAATAAAGAAGATCCTGTGTAAATACAAGAGTGGACCCAGAAGGGCAGCATCAGGACCATCAGTCAGTCACACCCTGTTTCAGGTTCTGGGGTGCTGGATACTCTCTCTAGAGATTCTAGGCTCTTCTCTTGAACAAAGAAATGGACAAAACGAGTGCAAAAGGTACCAAGGTTTTACATTTATTAAAGTTAGGGGGAAAAATCATGCTCTGCAGAGCAAGTGTGGGCCAATTAAAAGTAGGAAAAGAAGTATGCTCTGTGGGTAAAGAGTGAACAACCGTGAAAGAGAGGGTACAGTGGCCAAGAGCTTAATAGTGGCAGACTGGTATCTCCCACTCCTCAAGCTAATATCAGATCTAGATCATCCCACCAAAAACCTGCTGGAGTTCTCTCCAGAAGCTTTGGAGACAGCAGTCTCTGATTGGTCCCTGGTTCAGGGCTTTGGGAACAGTCCTGGAACTCCATGATCGATAGGTCATATCCACTTACCCAGACACTTTTCCATGCCCTAATCTCCCGCCTCACCCTTGCAGTAGGAAGCCTGAGTGCTCAATTTTCACCATCACAAATGAGAAGCAGCTACAAATGAAGCCCCAAAGAAAGCAAGGGTCAGATCATAAAGTCCTTTGTATGCAATGTTTTCCTATCATGAAAAAAAAAAGATTTGGAAGAAAAGAAAGCAGAGTCAAGATAGCTGTGAGGTAGGATTAACAGAACATGCTGCAAATTAGATCTGACAAGAAGAAAGAGCCTTCACTCCCAGATTTCTGCCTTGGGAGAATGTTGTATGTGCTGTATGAAGTTAATATTTAGGAGATGAAATGAACTGATAGTCATTCCTTGGTATCAAGGGAAATTTTGCACTCTTGCCAGTCACCCAGGCTGAAAGCACTGGTTTTATCTCTGATTAAACCCAGCATTATTAAACACCTACATAAATAATACATCAACTCTGCCTTCTGGGGGCTTATTCTTCTAGCGCAGTGATAAAAGTACATATCATTACCCTAAAGCTTAGACTTGCAGTCATATTAATATGAGATGTCTAAATTCTTCATGCTGGGAGTAAATTGGTTTTTGGAAGGAAGGTGAGATGGGTGAAGTATGTTTGTGCTGAAGGAAATTCAAGGAGAAAACAGCCTTGGCCATTGTTGGCAGAGCACTTGCCACAAAGCCAAGGCATCCAGCTCCAGAGAACAGAACCTCCTTCTACCCTCCTTCAGAGAGTGAGACGCCCAGGCCAAAGTAAAGCCTGTGCCCATTTGCAGCAGGAGCACTGCAGGAAAGTATAAAAGGCATTCTCTTTGGATTCTGTCACAGAAAGAGAATTGGAGACTCTTCAGTGAAGAATTAGGACATGAGAGAGAATGTCTGCAGGTTCCACATCTTTGGATTCAACTGGCCACAAACTGAAGATATTTGGGGAATAATTGCATCTATACTAAACATGTGCAGGCTTGTTTTCTTGTCTTTTTTTCCTAAACAATACAGTCTGACAACTATTTGGATAGAATTTACATTGTGTTTGTTATTGTAAGTAGCTTAGAGATGATTTAAAGTATATGGAAGGCTGTGCATAATTCACATCAAACACTAAGTCATTTTATATAAGGGATCTGAGCATCCTCAGATGTTGGTATCCTCAGAGGTCCTGGAACCCATCCCCACAGAAATCGAGAAATGACTATATCTGACAGGGTGTTATGGCTTATATCTATATGTCTCCCAAAGCCTTGTGCACTTACAGATGGTGCTTTGGGGAGATGGCTGGATCATGTATGAGTGATACTGACTTAATTCACTTATTGGTTTAGCATAGTTCTGGGTGTGGATAATGGGAAGGCCCATGCTGGATGTGGGTAGCACCAAGAAATAGGCTTGCAGCCTGAATGGAACAAAAAGGGAAAGGGAGGCTGGCTCTTCCTGCTTGTCTTGCCATGGGCTATTTCTCTTCTGCCATGCATCTCTGCCACCCTACCCTACCTTGGAGCCAGCTGACTATGGGCTTAAACCTCTACAAATCGTAAGCCAAAATAAACCTTTCCTCCTTTAACATGTCGGGTATTTTGTCCCAGCAACAAGAAAGTAATTAAGACATGGGGAAACTGAGGAAAGAAGATGATTAAGAGGTACACAACATGGGAATGAAAATAAGAACTCAAAAAAAATTAGACTGCCCAAAAGGAAAGACCCCATCAAAAATGGGGCAAGTGAAATGAATACACAATTTCAAAAGAAGTACAAAAGGCCAATAAATATATGAAAAAATGCTCAGCTTTACTGGCCATGTAATTTGCAGAAACATATTAATTTTCATTTACAGAAATGCAAGTTAAAACAACACTGAGATTCCATCTCAGTCCAGAAAGAATGGCCATCATCAAGAAATCAAATAGTAACAATTGCTGAGGAAGCTATGGGAGAAAAGAACCCTCCTAAATTGTTGTTGGGAATGTAGGCTAGTACAACCACTATGGAAATCAGTGTGGAGAGTCGTCAAAAAACTAAAAAGATAATTCTGTTTGACCCAACTATTCCTCTTCTAGGTCTCTTCGTGAAAGAGTTAAAGACATCATATTACAGTGACACATACATACCTGCGTTTACAGCAATATAATTCACAATAGCTAAATCTTAGAAACAGTCTGTACGACCATCAACGAATGAATAAAGAAAGTATGATATTTATTTATACACAATGGAGTACTCCTCTGCCACAAAGATAAACTTGACTCATTTGTAGAAAAATGGATGCACCTTGAGACCATAGTGTTAAGTGAAATAAATGAAACACACAAGCTTAAATATCGCATGATTTCTCTTATATGATAAAATCAAATTATAAGTAAAAAGCAAAATAAAGGATAGATAATAGGAAGTACGGAGCTAGATCTTTCTCAAAGTGGGCAAGGATCAAGAGTTGGAGAGGTGGAGAAGGGAGAGGAGTGAAAGGAGATGAAAAAAGGAATTATGATGCGCTATGTACCAAGTCCAAACAAGGAATGTAAACATTATGTACTGCAGACGTGTACTAGTAAAAGGAGCATGAGTTGATATAAGGTTTCACCACTTTTCTGTAAAATGTAGGAGCAAATTTAATTAAAGTATAGACTATAGCCTTCCAGTTTTATGTTACTTTCAGAAATTCATCTGAACACTTGAGTTTTTAAAACAAACAAACAAAAACCAACTACCTTCTTACAGAACATAGTCCAAGGTGTCCAGAGACAGAGGGCTCAGCAAGACCTCCTGCTGGACTTTGGTCCAGAGTCATGGCTTTGCCCTTTGGCATTAGTAGGTATATAACATTTTCTTAATAATGTATTGAGGAATAATCATCATACTTCTGCCACAGAACATGAGACAAAGCTCTTAATTTTGTGTTAAAATTAAAGTACCACGATGGTTGTAGATACCCAATAAGTACTAATAACTAATAAAGTAATCGAAGGTCTTTCAAAAACTCATTTCAATTATAGCTTCATTTTCATTCAAAAGTTAATAAACTTTTAATATTTTATTCCACCGTCACACATTTTGTCTTATAATAATATCCGTGATACTTTTTCTAGAGATTAGAATAAAGATTTGGTGTTACATTGTGACAGGGATAATATTCTCAACATTTACATTAAAATTACAAACCTATTGAACTATAAAACTGTTGATGCTGAATTATTTCTGAATGTACTAGTCACTTGCTTTATTTCTAAAAGTGTTTGCTCTTTGTATTTTACCAATTTTTCTATGACCCCATTCCAAGTCCCTTGGCAGCAGAAATGGTGTATTGTCCTCTTCCATTCCCTAGACAATGCCCTGCAAATACTGGACATCTAGTAATGCCAGAGAAGAAGATAGAGAATATCAGTATTTTAAATCTGAATAGTAAAAACAAGAAAAATGAAATTGATAAAGGAAATAGGCAAGATGTTTCTAGACAAGTTGGGCTTTCAATTATAAGTCTGCAAACATTATTCTCTAATAAAACATTTTATAGCCTCATAAGTCTTCCATTAAGCAACATTTTGCTCCTCTGTCTTAGTGATTCTCTAAATTTGCTCTCATAGAAAAGAGCAGCCACGAGAGCCGAACAGAGGCACTGTCTGAGACATGGGGTAATAGTGGTCCTTTCCCGGTTCACATAATAATGCAACTTGAGTCCATCATTTTCTCAGTTCAGACTTTCCAGATATTTATCTCAAATATTTTCTGACTGCAAATCTGTTAAAATTAAAATGTCTGTCTCTTTCTGCAACATGTAAAATCAGCTAGACGAACCAGGATGGTGGCACACGACAGTAATTCTAGCTACTCAGGAGGCTGAGACAGGAGGATTACAAATTTGAGCCCAGCTTAGGCAAATCGATTTAGTGAGACCCTGTCTCAAAATAAAAATATAAAAAATGGCTAGGGATGCTGCTCAGTGTAAAGGCCCTGAGTTTGATCTCCAGTATGAGAGAGAGAGAGAGAGAAGAAAAAATCTGACCAGATTGACCTAGATGGATTTATAACCATACTCATTTCATTTAAGACCATGCCAGAAATTTAAACAGGAAAATTATAAAGAAGTCTTACATTAATTATAATAAATAGGATAGAAAAGAAATCTAAAGAATATATAAATAGCAAATATGGAAAGTAGCTACTTACTTTGGGAAGGAGGAAGAGTGACGGAGGATGGAACTAAAACTTCCCTTTGCCTCCCCAACCCAAGCTAGGCTCCTCCCCTGTTGGGAAGAATGTGCTTGGCAGGGGAAGACCCAGCCTGCTGGTGGCATAGAAATGTGCCCAAAGACGTGTGCTAGAGAGGGTTCACAGGAAATGGCTCACCTGGTCACCAAAAAACTTCCCGGAGGCCTGAGGTCAACAGCCATGGAGGTCAGTGTTGTGGGAACTCCAGAATGCAGACCTAATGGCAGCCTTGCTGAAAAAGACACCAAACCCAACCCTCAGAAAAATCTCCTTCTTCTTGCTATGACCCTGAAGTGGCCCTTCTGCCCCCTTCTTGACAGCTTTGAAGGCTACACCAGCTGGCCAGAGACAAAAGATTCTAGGTTCCGGCTCCAGTATCAAAGCAAGGGAATGAGGGGCAGACTGTAGCTGATGGGCAGGAAGTGGACAGATGGTACAATACGGCAAGGCCTATTTTACAATAGCAGAGTCAACATTCACTTGGGGATCTGAAAAAAGCACCTTGAGAGAAGACAGTTTCCTTATAGAGTAACTGAGTTTGACACACAGAGAGCCCTGTTTGGGAACTGGGAGAAGCAATCCATGTGTATCAAAAAGTGGGGGCTAGAAAGGGAGACATACAGGGATGTCAAACAGGAGAGATCCAATTAAAAAAATCACAAGGACAAAGGTCTGCAAGAAATATATTGACATAATTTGGGAGATTTTCACTTAAACACCTGCAGATAGAGTGCCCCATGAAAGGATCAGGTAACATTTGCACTCCTTATGTGTATATTATGATAATTAATTGCCACCACAAGCAACACTAAACAACACTAGTGAGTGCCGAACTCCAGAAAAGCATTGTAGTTGCTTGTCAGGAGTGTAGTCAGGGGCCAATGACTGGCTCGGGTTGGTGGTAGGATGGATAGGAAAGCCATAGAGGAAGAATAGGCTGCTAGCTAAATTTTATTTTTTATATTTACTACAGGTAGATTTTCAATTGAAAGATTGTATGTGCTATTTTAGAATTAGGTGTATCACTCTTTTATAGCAGTCTACAAAATATACCCTAACACCGTGTGTTCTACTACTTGAGGACCTAAGAGCCCACAGTGGTAATACCAGAGCTGGGGCATCAGCCACCTCTGAACTTTGCCAAGAATGAGGAAAAAACTAGCTTAAATCATAATCCAGACTCCAGCAATGTGAAAGAAATAATTAAACTCATAGAAGTCGCAAGCTACATATGATTATAGGAGCTATACTAGTCATTGATCATTACTAACATACTGACAAAGATTACAAATATTACCTGCTTCTAATTTAAAACTATTAAAAATCTAGGGTACTTTTGCTAATATCTTATGCTCTACTCTGAGTCACATCTTTCACACCTAGCAAATAACTACTCAACTTTCATAATTCAGTAAGGATTCATAACACCTAGGAAGACTCACAGTTGGATTACACAAGTTTTCTTAAGTTTACACAACAACACTAACAGCAACAATGACAACAAACTATGAACACATGCTTTTGGAAAAAAACATACCACAGAAGATAAAGTAAGCCATGTTCTTGGTTAAAAAATAAAATAAAAAAAAGAAGAGAAAGTAAGCTAATTAGCTCTCATTAGTCATTTTTTTCTGGCTGCTAATCAAAGCTAATAAAACATACCTACTATAATTTCCTGATCTACAAAGTCATCTAAGTAAATTAGTTTAAATTTGGTTAATATTAAGAATATAGGATAACAGCAAAATGTCAAGTCATCCTAACTTAAAAGCGAGTTTTTCAATTACTAAACTCATGGGTTGCTGATTTTTACATATTCTAAATTTGTAGCACTGACTAAAATGTATTATGGAGGCTGAAAGTCAAATACATTCTCTGCCTTGGGGCCAGAATTATTGCTGAAATTGCAAGTATCGTGGCTATTTTAAAATTTTTTTCCTGCAACTTAATTCCTATTCTGATTGCTTTATGTTTTTTCTTTCACTTTTATTTTATTTGTACCAAAAACATAACATGACACTTCAATTGAGAGGCTCCAGGCTCAAGCAGATTGTGCATAGTAGTGTTTCATGTATATGGTATTCAGGTTTAAGGTGCTGTCCTTCCAAACCTCATTCTCTGAAAATGATCCCTCTGTGTATGGGCAAACCCAGACACAAACAGCCCAGTGGTATCTGACCTCAATACCCATCATACCTTCTTACCAGTTTTCTTATCCCTTGGCCTCACATTGAGAATTATAAAAGCAAGTTAGATTAAATTTGTAAATACCTAGTATATTAATGTTTTAATAGATCCATGACATACAGAGTGTGTGATTTCTCATCTGGTAATTTTTCAGCTGCTCTGCCCTATATTTTATCTGGACTTCTCATGGGAGTGACCTCTGGAGACAGAGAGATCACTATGCCAAAAGATACTGGAGTTAACACATTATGATTTTTTAGAATCTTGTGTAAAATGAAAAGTAAATGTTTTTCGTTTTATCTAAAAATAAATAAAACATGTACATTAGAGAAAGTTCACAATACAGAGATGAATAGAATGAAGGAAATAAAAATCATCTGTTATCCTACCACCCGGAGATATCCATTGTTGTAAGGAGTATAAGCTTTTCTTTATTTCTTAAAGATAATCCTGAAATGATCATAAATAAAACAATACGATATGAGAAGTTTTTTATTAGTACATGTTTGCAATTCATGTAGCTTACAATCATCTTGGGAGTGGTTACATGTATATATGCAGTTTGTTTCTTGTTTTAATCCTCTTCCCCTTCACTCCCCCTCCCTCCTCCTCTGGTTCCCCTTTCCCCTTTTTCATACTTGTTGGTATTATTTGCCTTAGTTCATGTTATGGGATATAGTGTTTACATTAGTTGGGGTTATTAGATTCCTGTACATGGCGTAGCTTTATTATTCTCATTTCCCCTTCCCCTCCTCCTCACTCCTTGCACTTGTTCCCTTGGCCCACTTCCCTGTTGCAAGAATTATGTCCCTTTGTCCTCTTCTATCCATCCTTTATCATTTTCTTTGTTTTTACTTTGTCTCACTCAAATGAGAGGTACCATATGGTATTTAAACTTCTATGTCTGGTTTATTTCATCAACATTATATTTTCCAGGTGCATCTATTTTTCTACTAATGTCCCCAGTGTGTCATTCTTTAAAGCCAAGTAGGATTCCATTATATATAGATGCCACATTTTCTTTATCTAATCATCTGTTGATGGGTGTACAGGCTGCTTCCAGGATTTAGCTATTATGAATCGTGCTGCTATAAACATTGATATGCATGCATCACTGTAATATAATGACTTAAGCTCTTTGGGGAAGATACCCAGCAAGGAGATAGCTGGGTCATATGGAATTTCTAATTTCAATTCTTTGAGAAATCTCCTTATTGATTTCTACAATGTTTGGACTAGTTTGCACTCCTACCAGCAATGCAAGAGGGTTCCTTTATCACCACAGCCATGCAAGCATTTGTTATTATTTGATGTCCTAATGACTGCCATTCTGTAAGATGTAATCTTTTTGGGGGGGGGGGGTGCTGGGAATTGAACTCAGGGCCTTGTGCTTGCTTGGCAAGCACTCTAACCACTGAGCTAAATCCCAGAGTAGGATGTAATCTTAACATTGTTTTAATTTATATTTCTCCAATGGCCAGACATGTCGAGCATTTTTTCATATATTTGTTGACCACTTGTATTTCCCTCTCTGTGAAGTGTCCGTTCACTTCTCTAGCCCATTTTTTGACCCATCTTAATTTTAGGTGGTTTAATTTTAGGAGTCTTAAATTTTAGGTGGTTTAATTTTTTTGAGTTCTTTATATATTCTAGATATTAGTCTTCTGTCTCAGGAGTAGCTGGTAAAATTTTTTCCCATTCTGTAGCTTGTCTCTTCACTTTACTGATTGATTCTTTTGCTATATAGAAGCTTTTTAGTCTGATATAATCCCATTTGTTGATTCTTGTTGCTATTTCTTATGCAATTGAGGTTCTGTTTAGAAAATACTTTCCTATACCTATGATGATCAGAGAAAACAAACCCAAGATTCATATGGAGCTAGAAGAGATCCAGAATAGCCAAAGTACCTTTGGGCAAAGCAGGCAGTTTAGCGATACCTGGCTTCAAACCATACTACAAAACAATAGTGATAAAAACAGCAGGGTACTGGAACAAAAACAGACACATGGATCAGTGAAACAGAACTGAGGACCCAGAAACCTCCCCAGATAGATTCAACCATTTGATTTTTGACACAGGGGCCAAAATCATATGCTGGAGGAAAGGCAGCCTGTTCAACAACTGATGTTGGAAAAACTGATTATCTGTTCGCAGAAGAATCAAATTGGACCCTTATGTCTCACCATATAAGAAATTAAAATCAGCTGGGGATTTAGCTCAGTGGTTAGAGTGCTCGCCTCACAAGCATGAGGCCCTGAGTTCAATCTCTGGCACCAAAAAAAAAAAAAA
>PVJO010017385.1:0-39350 GCA_004026905.1 Hystrix cristata | reverse complement strand
CCCACACGCTCAGATACACATGTCCACAAACACGCGATGCCCATCTGTCCTCAAGGCCCTGCATCCTGTGACGCACACAGGAGCTGCGCGGGACCTGTACGGCCCATCCACCCCCTCGCACCAGCCCGGCCCCAGGAGGCGCCTACCTGAGGTCTCACCCAGAATCCGCGGGGGCTTGGTGTTCTTCCCATCACTGCTGGGACTGGGGGAAGGCTCCGTTGTGCTGACCCCCAGGACAGTCTTTCTCCAGGGCTCCAGGGACGCCGTGAGCCCCCGGGTCTGCAGCGTCACGGAGGTGGCCGTGGTGATAGTGGTAGTGGTGGCCACCGTTGTCTTCCGCGTTTGCAGAATGGAGACCGTGGTGGGGCCGTACACGCCCGGGGAGGTGTTCACCTCGGGGGCCTCCTCGTCCCCCGTGGGCCCCCAGGCAATGAACTCTGTCTCTGTCGTGGGCCGGCCGCCCCGGAAGTCAAAGCTGCTGAGCTCTGTGTCCCGCACGTGCCTCCGGCCCCGTGTTAGCTGGCTTTGCTGCTCGGCTGCCCCACCAGCCGCCACCACCGAGGATGAGGACGAGGATGAGGAGGCCAGTGAGGAGCTGGATCCGGCGGCGGCCGGGGGCTTGGCGAGGCCTCCCCTGGGCACGAGGGCGGCCACCTGGTCCCTGGGCCTGTGGGCCCGCCTGGCACGGGGCGCCTGCATCTGCCCATGGGCCCGCTCCGTGCGGGGAGCCCGGGGGCTCCACATGGGCGCGGGGGGCCGGGACGGCTGTCCACTCCGCAGACTCCACAGGCGCAGGGGCCGCTGGGCCGGGCGAGGCATGAGCCGGAACTCGGGGCCCGGACTCAGTGACTCACAGGACGGGAAATCCATGGCGAGCTGCAACATGGCTATCAGTATCCAAGCATGGCTTCCGAGGGAGCGGCCTGGCCAGCGGATGGACATGGGGCTGTGCGGAGAGAGGACAGCAGTCAGTCGCGGCCAGCAGAGGGCGCCCGCTGGGGACAGGGGCTGGGCTACGGGAAGACCTTGTCCTGACTTCCGGGAGACCCCGACCCCGCAGAGGCAGCCCAGGCCACATTAGGCTCTTCTCTGGAGACCTGTGTCAGGCTGCTCGGCCCGAGGGCTCGAGGGGGCGCTAGCCGGCTGATAAACGAAGCCCTTTCCCAGGAGGAGGGAGACCCCCGTGTCCCCAGTGTCAGCCCTGCCCTGACAAGGTGACAGTGAACAAGGGTGGGGGGTCAGCTCTAACCAGCAGACTCTCCAGCCAGCACCATTCGACTTCCAGAAGAGTGGGAGCCACGTGGCTGGTCTCTGAGGATGCCGGCCCACGTCCCCTCTTCTGCCAGCATGGATAATTGAGAACTGATTATAGGTGCCACTCAAAGCCAGCTCCTGTCACCAACCTCTCGTCTGAAAGTTAAAATGAATCCTCAAACTTCCTGGTGGCTGTGGTGGGGGTGGGCGGTACCCCAGTGAGCAGCTGCACCAGGCAGGCTTGCAGTGTACTGCAGGGCACGCTTATTGAGCATCGAGTGACTTTAAAAGGACTGCATCATGTGTGCGGGGGGAGGTCTGTGACCCAACGTGTGATTGAGTGTGTCCGTGTGTCAGCACAGGTGGGTGTGAAGGTATGTTTGTGTGTTTCTGGGCATAAGAGACAGTGTGCAAGGCAAGTGTTGGTGTGGGAGTGTGCTGTGTATATCCCTGTGTGCAGTGTGTCAGTAAGTGTGCATACATACTTCGTGTGTCCATGCGTTGGTGTGTGTGTGACTGTAACTGTGTGTGCACATGTGTGCAAGCCTCTCTTTGGCTGTCACTGCTACCTGGAAACAAGCTGGTCCCTGAGGGTCATCGAGACATTGAGAGAAAGGACTCATTAATGAGCGCTGTTTACCAAAAGGGACGAATCCCCAAATAGCAAGGCCCTGGCCTTGTCACCAGAACCACAGTGCTTTGCTGCATGGAGGCAGAACCTGTTCAGTACGCTGACACGTCCACCCTGGTCTCCATGCCCTGCAATTTCTCTGCATGAGCAGCCGAGCAGGGCAGGGACCAGGCCCGCCATCACAACATGGGGACACGCTCTGAGGGCCGCAAGTGACCAGTGAGGACAGGAGACCTCGGGCTCCTCTGTCATCCCCCGGCCTGTTGGTCTGGAAGGGAATTGCCCCCAGGGAGAAACTGAGGCTGCTCCAAGCAGGGCAAGGCTCCCCCAGCCTCAGCAGGCCCCAGCAGGCCCCACTAAGACCCTCTAGGCTCACCAGGGCCCCTGGGCCCTGTTAGGCCTTATCAGGCCCTCCAGGCCCCTCCAGACCCAAAGAGGCCCCTCTGGGCCACGCCACACCACACCAGGCCTCTCCAAACCCTACCAGGCTGGCAGCACCAAAAGCCATGAACGGTGAGCCACCTGTCATCAGGACTTGGAGAAATATTGCTCCAGGAAATGAAAACCGCAGCACCTAAGCCCGGGCCTGCCTGCCCGGCATAACTTTGCACACAGGATATTTCTGTGATTTTTCACCAATCATGGGCTGTAATTGGTTACCATAGAAACCCTCTCATTTCCAAGACACCCAGCTGTTATGCAGAAAACCCAGCCATTGCAATGTGGCAGGGGAGGCGGATCTCCTTCTCCTCTTCCAGTCCAGTTTGCTCCTTTTTAAGTGATGCGTTTGTTCAGAGGGAAAACAGAGAGCAGCAGGTGAGCGACAGAGGGCCTGTGCTGCCCAGCAGTCAGGAAGGACTGGGCAGGGACAGACGCAGGAGCCCTGCTCTTTTGAGGCATCCAGGCTGATGCCGAAGCCCCGGACGCAGCTCTGCCCAGACCCGGCAGTCCCTCTGCTCCACTCAGATCTGGGGACACAAGCGGCGCTGGCTGCTCCTCCACGGACCCCCTAGCACATGGCGCACTGGACCCTCATCCCAGCCTGGCCCTGAAGCTGGGCAGGAGCCAGAATGCCCTCTGTGGTCTCCGGGGTCCTCTCACTGCACAATGAAGCATATACCATGGTCCCCTCAGCATGAACCGAGAGGGCAGGAACCCCACACACCATCGGAGGGAGGACTGCAGCGGGGTTGCCGGGCACACCGTCACCATCAGGGCAGGCATGAGACACACTCACCCTGGGGGCCCAGGCAGAGGTGGCACCACAGGGGCCTTGAGAACGCATCACCCACTCCACATCCACAAGGAGAACTATGAGCAAAGAGAGGGCAGTGTCACATGCGGCCAGGATGCGACCTGGCAACGAAAGCAGTGTGCAATTCCTGAGACGCACATCTGTCCACGAAAACCTTGCACATCCGTGTCTAGGGCGGCTCTTCACAAGGACCCAGAGTGTGAAGCACCCAGGTGCGCAGTGGCAGCTGGACCTTGAGAGGCGCCCTGCAGCACCACCCAGCAGAGTGTGCGCTGGCATACAGAGCGGGGGGACTCTGCAAACAGTCCCAGGATACAAGGACCCATCGCTCAACTGTGCAGCGGGCAAGTTCACGATGATCAGACAGGCAAGTCCACAGAGACGGAAAGGAGACTGATGGTTGCTAGGGACCGGGAAGGGAGGACAGGGGATATGACTGCTCACTGGGCCAAGTTTTCTGCGGGGTGATGTGATACTCTGGAAGGAATTAGGGGGGCGGCCATGCACGAAACCACTGATCTGCACACTTTAGTGGCATAAAGATCACATCTCAGTACAAAGGGAACATGGTAGAGAAGGTGCAAGGACGCGGGGGCTGACGCGGCTGGCTGCACAGCTCCCAGTCCTGTCCCCTGGCCTGGCAGGTGAGGGGGGCGCAGAGTGGCCCCTCTGACTTGCAGGTACATTGCTACGAATGCAGTTGAGATTTGGGGCTCCTGCACGCCGTCCTCCCTGGAACTCTCCACAAGCAAGAGTCCCTCCTTGCTTGAGCACAGTGACCCACATCATCTCCCGCAGGGACAGGCCAGGGATGGCTGTCACCAGGCAGCCTCCAAAACCACTTTTCAAAGGAAGAACAGAGACCCCGAGCCTCCCACACCCCGTGACTTCCACGTGGGAAGCTCTGCTCCATCTCCCTTTATTTTCTAGTTTGAAGCTTTCTTGCTTCTCCTCCTTTTAAATTTTTATTGAAATCTCTTTTCCCCTAGAACAGTTTAATAAGATTCAGTGAATTGAGATTCAATTCGCCACCTCCTGTATATTTTCTTCACAGAAGAAAATCACTGTCAATTAAGGAAGACAGAAACATCTCTTTACCTAGAGCCGCACCTTTCAGGGGTCGGAGCTGGCAGCCTGAGAGCAAGCATCACCTGCTGGGTTCTGGAGGTGGCGAGGAGCCACCAGCATCATCTGCTGGGCCTGCTCAGCAGGGCTGTGTGGCATCCTCGGGGGGTGACCGGACGGCAGAGCTGTCCAGCAGGTGGCCAGCCCTCTCCAGGCCTGCTGTGATTCCCACTGACCCGGCGCCTGTCCCACCTTGTCACCCCTGGCTGTGGTCCCCGAGAGGAGGACACTGTCTGCGGGGGCAGCTGGCCCGAGCCTGGGCCTGCGGCTGCCTCTCCAGGAACCCTGGGTCTCTGGGTCTCTAAGGGGACCTGCACTCCCAGCAACACCAGGGCCCTGCCAGCTCTGGGGACGCTGCACTGGCAGGGTTGTTGGGGACACACTGCCACAGTTAGCAGAGTGAAGTCATCTTGTTTCATGGAGTCCCCACACCCAAGGACGACACGGCCCTTCCCTGAGCCCGTGGCACACCTGGGGGACCCACTAGTCCCCACCCAGCCCTCCCAGCCTTCACCTCTGTGAGCTGAGAGGTGAGCTGCTCATTCTGAATAGTTTCAGATCTACACAAAAACTGCAAGAGCACAGGACTCTCCCCCCAGATCCGAGATGCGACACAGGTCGCGTCACCTCGGTGCACAGTCACAGCTCAGGGTCGACACCAGGACTGTGCTACTGACAACACCACCTCTCTCAAGGACCTCACCAGTTTCTACCCGGCAGCCTTCCGGGTGAGAGTTCCCCAAGGGACACTACCTCTGCCTCTATCTTTGGTCCCCTCCAGCTCCTCCTGGCCCTTTCTGCATTTCCCTGATCTGGAAAGGGTTTAGGAGCACTGGTCAGAGAGTCCCCAGCTGTCCCTTGGGTGGAGTTTGTCTGACATCCTCACAATCAGCCTGGGCCATGGGTCTGCAGGACGGCAGAGGTGCAGGCCCCTCTCATGCCACATCCAGGTCCCTCTCTCCCCTGGGCACTGCCGCTGAAGTTCCATCGGCAGCCTGGCACAGGTCGAGCCTGCAGGCAGACGTCCTCCTGGAAGATGCCACCTGCTCTCATCTTTGGAAGCAGGCCACTCCCACAGTGCCCACCGTCGGTGGGGACATCCGCTGTTTTTTTTAAATCTCTTTAAGAATCCCAGACCCAAGCATCATAGCTCATACCTATAATCCTGCACTCTGGGAGGCTGAGGCTCTCAAATTCAAGCCCAGCCTGGGCAACTTGGTGACTTAACAAGACCCTGCCTCAAAAAAAAAGAGAGTAGTACACACCAAAAGACTCCCATTGCACAGCTGATCAGGCCGGAAGGAGCCCTGAGCAAGAGTACCAGGCAAGTAGCCCAACAGTGGATGGGGCATGAGGACATGTCTGCTCCTTTCCTAAGACCTTATCCAACATCCTAAGTGCTTATGAGTGCAGGGAACACCTGGGGCATCCACAGGGCCAAGCTCGGGTCCTCCAGCCTGGAGAAGGGTCCTGAGGCCACTGGTGCTGGTCCTGGGGCAGGGCGCCCACGCCCGGGGCTTGTCCGGAGAACTGAAGGGGGAAGAGGGAGCCTTGAGGCTGCACCAGCTCCAGGACTAACAGTGAGTCTGTGACAAGAGTCCTGGGGTGCAGACCCGGGCTCCAAGGGCAGCAGGGCGTCTGTGACTGACAGGACGCCGGCGGCCACCCTCAGCTGTCTTCTGGCAGAGTTGTGCTTCAAGTGTAGCGGGCCTTGTTGTGTCCCCCGAAGGCTCCTGTGTCAGAGCCTGGACCTCAGCTTGGTGGCGCAAGGGTGCTGGAGCCTTGAGGCCGGGCCCATGGGAGGTGTCCTGGTCATCCTGTCATCCAGGAAGCCCTCAAAGGGGCCTGGGACTCGGGCCTCTCTGTCCCCCTGCTTCCCGGACAAGACACAAGTAGCTTTGCTCCAGCAGGAGCTCCTGCCCCGACTCCCAGGGGAGTGTGTCCTGTGACTCCCAGACTGGCTCCCTGCCCCCCGGGATGGAAGTGCCACCTCCTCCCTGAGAATGGACTGCCACGCACAGCCTGCTCTGAAGGGAGCAGCGTACTCTTCTCTTCTGGAAACCTTCCTGGCTCAGCCTTCTACAGAGCACATTAAACTGTGACTCACCCAAAAGCATCCCCATCTCCGTGTCACCTCTACGTCCCCTTGCTACCTCCTGATTTAAGAACTGCAAACATCTCCGCCTTTCAGGAGGGGTTCCAGGGTGCCTGGAAGGTTTTCATCTTCAGGGACTGCATGAGCTGTGCTTGACTCTCAGAGAAGCAGCGACCCAGGACCGGGGGGCAGGGGAGCCACAGGTGGCTTTCTGAGTCCCCTCTCCTTCCTCAGCCCCAGCTGGCATCCTCCCCGTGCCGTGCCAGCCCCATGACAGCGGGGCTCACTCCTGCACCAGCTCAAAGCCCAGGAGCTCCCACCTGCATCAGGAAGGGGCTGGGACTACCGCGGCTTGGCCCCTGCCCTGGAAGTCACAGGACGCCCTACCTGCAGAAGACTCTCTGCTCCAGCCCTCTCCCAGGAGCACCCCCGGCCTGGTGCTGGGCCCCCAAGAGGAGTCACAACCCCCAGCCTCAGGATCAGCAGTTACACTGAGTGAGGAGCAAGGACCAGGGAGACAGACTGTTGGCAGGAAGTTGCGTGGATCGTGCATTGTATGGGCCGCACATTAGAAAACAGGGATCTTACCCCAAACTCTCCTGTCCAGACAACGCCCAAGGGAGACCAACAGTGATGGCCTGGGGCCCCAGGACCCAGAGAACCAGGAAACCAGGGAGCTACTAGGAAAGAAAGCAGAACCGAAACTTCTGTAAGGGTAGCCACTGGGATACTACTTCCGGGCAGTGTGCACTGCGGCACTGCACCTGGAGGTGCTGGGGTGGGAACTCGGCTCTGCCAGCCCACCGGAACAGCATCCTCGGGCATCCTGTGGTCATGCTGACCATTGAGATGACCACCGTGTCTAGCCTGGGGATGGTTCTGTCCCCCAGGGGACGTTTGGTGCTGTCTGGAGACAGGATTGGTTATCATTGCTCAGGGATGCTCGTGGGATTTAGTGATACACGTGAAACATCCTACAGAGCAGACAGCCCCACCCCAAAGATTTCTCCCACTCCAAATGCCCAGAGGGCCAAGCTGGGGAGCCCTAAGACACAGACATGCCCTGTCCCTTCCTGCCTGGGTAGGCAGGAGTGATCATCGTGGAAAGAGGCCACAGAGGGCACAGCCCCGGAAGCCACACGAGTGAGAGCTTCATGCCTTGGCACTGCAACCCACTCCCTGTGTGAGCTTAGGCAACCTGCTCAACCACTTTGTGCCTCAGCTTCCCCACCTATAAAACAGGGTGAGCAGAGGCCTTGTGATGCAGGGTGTCTCTGGCCAACAGAGTGAACACAGGAGGCTGGTGGGACCCCCATGAATATTCCATTCCTTGCCAAGCCAGCCAAGTGCCCCCTTCCCTTCCCGGGAGCTCCAGAGCAGGGGGTCTGCTGCAACTCTGGGCCCAGGGGAGGCTGCTCCATGGCCTTTGAGGTGCTTGAAGGAGACCGAAGGATAGCAACGCGCTGGCGTTCTGGTTGCCCGGGCAACGTGCCCGCTAGCATTCCGGAGGAGTGAGGCGGTGACAAGCTGTGGGTGGGCAGGATGGTGGGTGGCGACGTTCTGGGTCCTGGGAGTGGGGTCTGGCTTCTGTGTCTGCAGCTGAGCCCCTGCCACTGTGACCAGGCTCTCTGTGGTCCCTGCCACAACCCCACTGGGGGACAAAGGGCAGGATCCGGCTGCCCCAGGAAGTGGCTGCAGCCAGCAGGTCCCATGGGCTCAGCCACAGTCCCCCACCCAGGGCATCTGCCAGCCACTCTGCTGGATGCCCAGGGCCACACCTGCTGCGTATTCCCTGCAGAGGAAACAATATCTAAGACACGGCTAACAGCATGGCCAGCCCAGCCCCACTGTCCCTGCCCCTCTCCCTCTGACAAAGGACAGACACAGACCGCACAGCCAGACACCTTGGGCTGGTCTGGAGCCTGCTGTCAGGGAGCCTCAACCAGAATTTGGCTTGGAACTAGGAAGCCCAGAGCCTGGGGAGGCAAAGCTGACTCTATGCATCCCAGCGGGGCCCATGACAATGGGTGACCCTTTCGCAACAAAGGAGGAGGCAGGACAGGTGCCACAGACACAGAACTGAGCACACAGCGGTCCCAGACAAGTGTGTCAGGGCCAAGTCCCTCAGCCAGGCTGCGTGGCCAAGAAGAGGACGCGGAGGGACCTAGGCCACCATACGGCAACACAGAGCCGGGGCAGAGTGCAGGGCCCCGAGTGTGAAGAGGGATGAGGGTCGCCGAGGTACAGCAGCATGGTTGGAGCAGCAGCTGTGGGCCAGGGCCTAGCGACTGCCACACAGGAAACATTCCTGCCGGTCTCCTGGAAGCTGGGAGAAGAGCCGCTGTTACTCTCATTTGCAGAAAAAAGAGAACCACCAAAATAGTAGCTGTGTTGCTTCGCAAGGATGGCTCATCTCCGAGAAGCACAACGGCAAGGAGGCGGCTCTCAGGAGGGACATGGCCACAGGGTGGGAGAGGGACGGCATCCTCACAGACAGGGGTCCACAGCCCACAGATGCTGCTCCTGGGGACAACACTGTGGCTTCCTGCTCGGTCTTATCCCTGAGGGGAAACTGAGGACTAGCAGGTGTCCACAGACTCAAAATGCCCAAGCTCACAGCATCCGGGGAAGCGTCTATTTCGGTTGTGTTGCCATTGTTACGTGGTATTTACGAAACTCTGCATGCTGCCAGGCGCTCACAAAGCCAAAAGGGGGTCGGGAAGAGCTGCGGAGGAGGAGCCTCCGGGAACCATGCAGAGTTGTCCTTGAGCTCCTAGTATTTGCACACCAGGGACAAGAGCAGTACTGATGGAGAGTGCGGGCTGGCATGGGGCCCCAGGAGCTCAGTGGTCAGGGAAATACTGGGGGTCACAGCTCCGGGCCACACCAAGCACCTTGACCAACCCCTCAACTCGGGGTCCCTCGGCCACTCCAGGGACTGGCATGTGACCAGGCCCAGCTGTCAGCAGAGCTCTTGGAGTGGCCCAGCTGTGCATGTGAGGCACGGAGAGCAGGAGTGGGGTGCCAGCTGCAGGAGCTACGGTCCCCAGTAGCTGTGTGCCCAGGGCAGGGCAGTGCCGTGCAGTGCAGGGACAGCAGAGGAGTGACGGCCGGGCACGTGCCCTGCTGCCCTCTGGTCTCTGCTAAGCCTGCCCAAGCACACCCAGTCACCCTCAGGGCATCTACAAAGATGTCCTCTCTGGGTTACTTCCCAGAGGGCTTGTGTAGGTACGGCACGGTGGGGCGCACATTTCAGAGGAGACAGAAAGAGCCGAAGCCTGGAATCTGAATACTCACGGCAGGAGCCAGGAGCTGAAGTTGGAGATGGAAGAACAGCAGCTCAAAACTTCCATGGCCGCTGGCCTCTGACCCACACACAGAGGACACCGGCTGCCGGTCAGGCTGGGGGAGAAGGGGAGCAGATGATCCCAGATGTCCCTCAGAGTCTGCAGTCCCCAGATTTCACGAAGGAGGAGGGGAAAGCAGGTCTGACCTCCCGTGCCACACTCTACAGAGTCCATCTGAGCTGATGTGGGGAGGCGGCAAGTCCTCCCAGTTTTCCACACCTGCTGCCACACACGGGGCCTAGTCAGTCCTTCACACCCTAGTGTGAATGAGGGCTTGGCTAAGACTGAAGGACCCTAAGACTCAGCACTCATGTCCTGGCCCCCGAGGGCTACACTGCTCCTAGGAAGCTCAGCCCAGCAGAGGCTCACAAGTGACAGGACTGTGGAGGTGACATATCCTCCTGCCTCAGCCTCCTAAGTGGGAAGTCTAACATGCAACATCCATGGTAGGGAGCAGGAAGCAGGCTGATACAGCCAGGGCTCAGTGAGGCCAGGATCTGTCTTGCCCAGCCACAGACATCTTCAGTTCCTGCCCAGGACACGCCCAGTGACGACCCCCCCGAGTGTGCTCCAGAGGCCCCGTTGGGAGGTGGCACCACATAGGACCTGCAGCCCTCATGGCCCATGTGGCCCCCAGCCAGGGTGGCACTGCCCAAGGCTGGGCTCAGGCACCGGGCAGATCCAGACCACAGCCACAGGCGACAGCCACCCACACAGAGCTTGGGCTCCACAGCCGCCTGCGTCCTGCTTGGAACTCCCGATGGAGCTGCACACACTTTGGGGGCAGCCTCTCCCCATGGCACTCGCTAGTGGCACTGTCCGGCGATGAGGCGCCTGCCTGAAGGACTCAAGGTCCTCCCCGCAGGGGCCCAGCAGGCCGGTGAGGAAGAGACAGAGTCCAGCCTGACCGGCCAGGGCGGGATGGGCCGGGAGTACCACAGAGCAGACGTGGCCATCTAGCACCACTGGCATCGGCTTCCCAGCTTCCATTTGCACACTACTGACGACAGGGACCTCACTACTTCCAGAGAACACCGAGCAACTGAGACTGCAGACAGCGTCTGCTGGACGTTTCCTTGGGTGAGGCCACCAGTGTTTCCACAGGTCACATCTAGGCCCCGTGCTGCACACACTGTGTGGACAACTCACGCGCGTGCACCTTGACACACGTGCAAGTACACACACATAGCATAGGCACACAGGAACAGGCACACACAAGCCACACAGTCACATACAGTTGTGAGAAACACCACCAGGGCACACACACAGAACATACCTGCTCACACACAGCAGTGCCTTCCGCCTTCTCCCCTCGCCCCGCCCAGCTGCGAAGTCCCTCCAGCCCAGCCACTGTCCTCCAGCAGCTAGCACTCCTCAGCACTCGGGCGCAAGGTGCAGAGGCTGAGGATTCCTCTCCCACGGTTGCCCAGTGGAGCCAGGCCAGTCGGGCACTCCGATCTGGAGCCCCCCAGGCTGAGACTTCTGAGGCCCCTAATGACACCCGCCATGTTCCTGGGACGAAGCAGCATCTCCAGGAAGCCCTGGGCTCTGGGATGAGACCTGGGAGGCTGGCTTGCCGCTGACCAGGTCTCCTGCCCACCCACGCCCCGATCGCCTGAGCTGGGGAATGAGGGTGTCTGCACGGAGCGCTCCCCACGGCCTCGCTCAGACCCCCAACCTCTCCGCAGGGAGGTTTATGTCATGGGGGCCACTTCACCTCTTAGAGCATCGTGCACACAAGCGCCGCATGCCACACAGGCCATCAGGAAAACAGGCCGTCAAAGGCGATGGCTCCTGGAGCCGAGTCGGGTCTGCACCGGCCCACCCTCACCTGGCCCCCAGACCACCGACTGGCAAAGGCAATCAAACCATCCCCACAAAGCGCTGTGGCCACTAGTGCCAAGACCATGGGATCCCCAGCTTTCAGGAGAAGGGGGCCTCCATGTGGGTCTGAGTCCCCTCTCCTCTTGCTGTCCCCACCCGCCTTTGGGAACAAGGTCCTCTCTTCTCTGGCACTGCTGACTCCTGATAGGAGTTGCACCTCTCCCTCAGGGCCCTGGCTCGGGAGGAAGGGCTGCCCTGCAGCTCTCATCAGGGAAAGCCTGAACCCTGAGTCCACCAGAAAGCCCTCACTGCCCCCCGACACCTGCAGCCCCTCGCCCTCCCTACCACCTCCAGGAAGCCCATCAGGACTCCTTCCTGGTCCCCATGGACTCTTTCTGAAGCCCAGGCCACCTCTATCGGCAGAGCCCCGGCATCCAGATCAGGGCTCATCCACACAGCCCAGCACAGCACCAGCCACCCTAAGGCTTCTCTGCGGTCCCCTGAGTCTTCCACGCATAAAATGGGACAGGAACTGGATACAGAGGGTGAGACTGTGCAGGGAACTGCAGCTTGCTGCTTAAGAAGCCAGCTCCTTCCTTATTTCATATTAATTGGGCTTCGGTACAAACGCTAACCATGTGTGTCCATGCAACTGTTAGGCGGCCATTCACAGGCATGCTGAGTGCTGGCGCTAGGGTACCAGGGACCTTGCCCCTTCCCCATTCACAGGGTGGGGCCTGGCTCACCAGTGGCCCAGTATGGCCTCAGTAGCCACGTAACTGTCGTGTCCCCATCTGTCAGGCACGTGACAAGGAGTAGGTGACGCCTCCTGGGGATCAGCCATGGCTCCAGGGGTTTGGCCATGTGGTTGGAACGTGTTCCCCAAGCTGCAAACTTAATCCCGGCTCCTGTGTGGGTGGCCCTGGGAATGGGGCTCGGGAAGGTGACCGGGTTCCAGGGTCAGGAGGGTGGGGCTCACAATGGCACCGGGGCCTCCGCCACGCCTGTGGCGCCACACGAAGGCCCTCGCCAGATGCCAGCACCGTGACTTGGAGACGCAGCTTCCGGAACAGAGAAGCAGGCTGAGATAAACAGTGGGCACTTTGGGCTAAGCAGCAGAAAACAGACCAGGACAGGTCCCGCAAGAAAGGGTGTGTGTCCTGGGTACCGGTACTGTCCTCAAAGGTGAGACCACACGACCTGCGGTGGGAAAGATTTGGGTTCTCTGCCGAGCTCCGAGAGAAGCTGCAGCCTCCTGTGAAGTCCTGCCCTGAACTCTGCACTCCCCAGGCTCAGACAGAGTGTGGCCAGGTGCTGCCCAGACCCGCCTTCCAGCAGCAGCAGAGGTCCCAGCCCCACGAGGCTGCAGTGACGCTGGATCTGTCCCAGGCCAGGCTCCAGGCTCAGCGACAGTGGCCGAGTCCATCCCTCCAGGCAGGTGCACCCCCAGGAGACGAGGCTCACGAGTGTTCTGTCTACCCACCACCTTCTCCCGGCTCACAGGGCACAGTGTCCCTCCTTGGTGTCCGGCAGCCTGGGGTAGAAGCTGCAGCCCCTGGAGCAAGGGTCAGCCCCATGATCTGCACTTCAGGGAAACAGAGGCTTAGGCTCAGTGACAGATGCATACATTCATGTCTCGGAAGCCACACCCAGGCCTTCGGGGTTCCCCTCTTGCCCGCCACCACTTCTGACCTGCAGCAGGGGCAGGAGCGGGGTCCCTGGGCCACTGTGGCCTGTCCCTGCAGCACCCCTCTCTCCCCCTGTGGGTGGGCCACGCCACTCTCCACTCTCCTTGATGCGAAACCACAAAATAGGTGTTTTAGGTGCAACAAACTGCGTGTTCAGTTGTTAACCGGGCTACCTTTTGGTGAGGGAAAAACAATTTAGCTGCCTTAATCAGCAGAATTCATACCAGGCGCGTCGCTCTGATTTAGGGTAATTGTCTCTGAAGCCTCTTTGGGGGCCGGCGTGGTGCTCACTTGTTTCTCTCTCTCACTCCTCAGCTGCTCCAGACTCCCTGTTCCTGCTCCATGATCTTGGGGCATTCCACCAGCACCCCTGGTGCCCCCGGACAGAGGGATAGGGCAGAGAGGCCTGCAGACAGCCCTGGCCTGAGCCTTTCCTCCAAGGCATGGGTACCTCTGTACCTCAGTCTCCCCATCTGCAGAAGGAGATGGGTGAGCTTCGTAGTAGGCTGCAGTAGTCCCAGCACATGCGTGATCACCGATTGCCGCAGCCAGGAAAGCCAAGAGAAAGAGGCGTGCCAGGGCCTTCCACCCCAGGCTCTGTGCTCCTCGCCTGTGTGTTTGGAAGGCAGAAGCTGCAGCCTGATGCTCTCCCCAGTGAGGCCCCATCTGAGCATCTCACCCAGCACGCCAGGCTCCCTCCTCCCCGCCTGCCCGTCCTCTGTCCTCTCTTCGGGTCCGCGGTTTCCCCACCAGCAGGCAGCACCAGCCAGGCCGACCTAGGAACCCTCACTCCCGGTCCTGGGGAAGGAGCTGGCAACAGTGGTGCCCAGAGTGTGTGGGGCGACCGGGGCAGCCTGAGGATCACCAGGTGTTCACGCTGGCGTCTGCCTGGACACCAGGAACAAGAGTGCAGCCTCAGCCAGGCGGACCCTGGGATCTCACCCAGAGGCAACCCTTGTGAGGACACTCTCGCTCCCCTCACCGCTGCCTCCCCGGATCAGTGATCTCTCTGACGGTCACAACCTCCATTGGAGACTGGGAGCTGGCAAGACCTTTTGCCCAGCACAGCCCTGCCCTCCGCCTCCCTGCTGCCCGGGGTCTCCCCTAGCCTTTGTGTGCCAAGTGTCTGCTCTCAGAGGCCTGGGGATGAACGAGGAGGTCTGATGGAAGGAAGAAGGGAAGGAGAAGGGAAGGAAAAAAGAAGGGGAGAGGAGGGGAGGAGGGAAGGAGGGCAGGAAGAAGGAAAAAAAGAAAGAATAGAAGGAAGGAAGGGAGGAAGGAAGGAAGGAAAAAAAAGGATAGAAGGATGGATAGTAGGAAGGACAGAAAGAAGGAAGGAAGGGAGTGAGAGAGGAAGAGCACCTCACACTCTTTCCTCAGGACCCCCCCACCCCCCTTCTGCCCGCATGGGCCGCCCCAGCACGAGTTCCGTCTTCTGTAGATGGCGCCATGTGCACGCTGATCTAGCTCTGCGCTTACCCTCAGGGGCCCAGGCAGTACACTGCAGACAGGAAAGCTGCCTTTTCCTGGAGAAGCTGAGCCTCCGCCACGATCCCATGAAACTCCCTGTCCATCCTCTGGCACATCTGGCAGCATCTGATCCTCACCCTCTGGACCCCCAGGGATTCCAGCCCCAGCAGAAGCTGGTCCCCCATGCCCGTCCCCCACTGAGAACCCTGCTGTGTCGGACAGGAGGCCAGCGGGGTGCCGGGCCTCCTGGACTCAGCTCAGCCCAAGGGGAGCCTCATCTCCAAGCATCAGCCGAGATGCAGACAGTTCCAGGAGATCACAAATGCCATCCAGGGTTCCCAAAATAAACTCTCCCGGGATCCCGCCACATGGCAAGGGCCTGCAGCGGGTTTCAAACAGTTTTCGGGTCTTCAAAACCTACTTTTGCACTGTGATCTTGATTTTCAACATTTATATAGTTTTCCGTGTTTCTGGGACAGTCTTTTGAAGAGCAGGGGAAGAATAAGGGGCAGAGGCACAACAATGGCCTTCAGGTGACTGTCAGGACCTGAGGGTCTGAGGAGGGGCCAGCCTTCTGGCTCCTGTCGCAGTACGTGCAGGGAGGCTCAGCCCCACAGGACGCTGACAGGCAGCCCTGGCCAGCTGGGGTGGAAGTGGGCAGCAGCATCCCTGGGGTGCCGTCTGTCCAGAGCCCTCTGCAGAGGGGCAGATGCCCCTTGGTGTGGCGGTGACATCTAAACACTGGCCAGCTATGTGCTGCAGTCCCCCCCAAGAGACCGGGGGGGTCTGTGACGTCTGCAGGTGGGACAGGACAAAGGGACACAGGGCTCAGGCTGGCACCTGACCACAGCTGTCAGCAGGGGGACGTTCGGAAGGACAGTGCTGCCCACCCGAACACCTTCCCTTCTCACTCCAGGGCTCTGAGGTCCGCTGCTCAGCGCAGAGGGACAAAGTCTCCTGCTGGCAGAGGGAGAGGCCTTGGTTTCATCTTCCTGGGGTGATTCGTGTGTGTGTGTGTGTGAGCGCGCGCACGCTTTGTGTGTCGCACCTTCTGGAGAGGGGCTGTCCCAGAAGCTGAGGACGAGAAAGGTCCAGCCAGACTCTCAGGCAGAAGCAAGAAAAATGCAGCTCCGGGCCCCCTGTCCAGCTGGGAAGAAGACACAGGGAGTGGGGGGGGGGCACACGGACCTGCGGCCCCTCAGTCCTGGGGTGACATCAGCTCTGCCGCCTGCTGTACTGCAGGCCATCTGCACCTGTCACCCTCAGTGGCCTGAGTTGAGGACGTTCGGAGTTTCAGAGAAAGTGGAAAGATGAACACCCAGTTTCTGGCCACAGCAGGGGCTCCATGCAACAACACCGAGGTGGCAGCTAGACGGTGTCTCCCAAAAGACACATCCACTTTCCAGTCCTGGGCTTATGAATATGCTGTGGTTTGATTTTGTTTTTCTGGTACAGGGGATTGAACCCAGGCCCTTCACATTGAGCTACATCCCCAGTCATTTTTTTTTTTTTATTTTGAGACACAGTCTCACTAAGTTTCCAAGTTGCCCAGGCTGGGCTCCAATTTCTGACCCTCCTGCCTCAGTCTCCCAGAGTGCTGGGATTACAAGCAACAGCGGGTCTTTGCATATGTAGCTAAATTAACTGAGGGTTCTGAGATTAGGAGAAGGTTCTGCTTTATCCAAACACACACTAAATCCTTATGAGAAAGGGACATAGTGGGGTGGGGGACCCAAAGGGGAAACCATGCAAGACAAAGGAAGAGGCTGGAGTGATGCAGCCGCGAGCCAGGAGGAGGCAGAACAGACACTCCCTGATGTCCCCCCAGGAGCACAGTGCGTAACACCTCGGTTTGGACTCCAGCCTCCAAAAACAGGAGGGGACAGTCGGCTGCCACAAGCTGCCGTCTCTGGGCTGGCTGGTGACGGTGGCCCCGGCGCTCTGACTCAGTCGTCACTCGGGGCAGGGACCCCAGGGCCCAGGAAAAAGGAAGGCGGCCAACTCCTCCCCTCAGCTGGCGGCCAGCAGCCGGCACCCGCCTCATGTCTGGCACACACTAAATCCTCAGGGAAGCCACTGTGAATGAACCTGCCACCAAGAGACAGGCAGACCAGCCTGGAGTAAAGAGGAGGGACCTTCTGAGATGTGGCGTGTGTCCCACGGCTGCCCGGGTCCCTCTGTCGCCGGACATTGCTGACAACCCAATCCTGGCAAAGCGTAGCAAGACCCCATCCAACAGGCCCAGTTCCACTGGTCCAGGCTGGCCAATGGCAGATTGTAGGCCGCCACGGCACCTGTGCGGGCAGTGCAGGGACAGAGAGAGTCACCCATGCACACTGCACCAACACCGGTGAGCCCGGGTCCTCGGCCTGTCCACCCCTCGCCAATCACCATCCCGGGAGGGAGCTCCTGCCTGCAGCAGCCTGAAGACAGGACGCTGCCACCCCAGGTGATCCGTTAACACCGCCAGGATCTCGGCCACCTTCAGCTCCAGGAAATTGTGAAATACAAATTCTTAGCAGCTCACAGACCATTTGCAAATCAACCATCGCGATGAGGCATTAAAAGACCCCCTAAGTAAGCGTCCCCAGGAAGGTAGTGACATGGGTGCTTGCTTATATCCTTTCTGCCTGACACTTGTTCCATCAGAGGGAGGGCGTGCTCGTCCCCACAGAGAGGCTCTGCTGGCAGCATCTACAATGCAAAGATCTGCTGATTTTTCATACGGAATTATACAAATGGGGCTGTTCTTCCATTTTATGATTGAATTAGGTAATGTACTGATGGTGCAGAAAGAGCCAAGGTTACGTCCTTGTTTTCCAGGATTTATGGACTCGGTGCATTTCATAGCTCCCAGTACTGGACACATTCATGCTAGTGGCTTGTGTTTCTGGTCCCCAGGAAGGCTGGCAGTCGCACCGGCACTGGATGCCAGACACTGGACACATCCGACGGTACCAGACCACTGTCACAGCCTCCGGGGAGCTGTGGGAGGAGGCTTTGTCACTGTGCCTTTTTCCTCCTGCCCTGATGGCTTGTGATGAAAAAGGCAGCAGAAAACTGCCCAGGATCAGGTCTGTATCTCCACTCGCTATGGCTGCCAGTGAGCCCCGCCACCCAGCCACAGCTCCCGGGGGAAGGGCCAGGCACAGCCAGGGGCCGGGACCAGGGAGTCCGACCTCTGCATCTGCCCTGCACAGAACGGCAGCCTGGAGCCACACGGACACCCCTGAGCTCGGTGCTCCCCTCTGACGTGCAGGGAGGGGCAGCGCCGGGTGGACAGGGTGGCTGTGGGTCTCAGAGACAGGAAACAAGGCTCCCAAGACCAGGGCAGCAGGCAGAGTGCTCTGAATGCCTCCCTTCCCTGAGCCTCCCCTGCAGTTCATTAAACAGATGCTTCCAAAGCTGCCATAAAGGTGAGGTGCACACCCGGCCCCAGGGCACCTCTGAACTCTCAAACCTGCAGATGTGCTGATCCCAGAGCAATGGGAAGGAGGACACATCCGCAGGGGGGTTGTCAGCTCGTTCGCAGCTGCCCCCAGACAGCTGGCATTGCACACCTGGCCCTACATATGCACACGGCGGCACATCCTGCAGCCCAGGACCTCTGCATCCACATCCCAGCTCCTCCGGGGCTGCCCTCCCCCACTGCCTCCATCTGCCTCTGACAGTGCCCACTCACAGGACACTGCCCACCTCTCCTCACTGTCCCATGTCCCCTGCCCCCGCAGTGAAATCCCCCTCCCCCCTCGTCCTGCTCCAGCCCAAGTCCCAGGGGCCCTGAGTCCCGCGGGATGTGGGGAAGGAGTGTGAGAGTGCGTGCTCAGCCAGGCGAGCCCTGTGCAGATCTGCCAAGCTCTGAGTCTAGACCGCAAGAGTGCCCAGGGGAAGAAGATAGAGCCCAGAGCAGGCAGCACCCTCCAGGCGCAAGACACGGCCCGCCTGCGCTGCTTTCTCTCCTGGGCACAAGGACTGCCTGTCTCTCCTGCTCTCCTGTTTCAGAGGACCACAGCTGCAGTGACTGGCTCAAGGTCCCCGGAGTAGGGTCTCCAGCCCAGAGGCACCAGCATTGTAGGGACTCAGTGAGAGAGAGAGACGGCAAGTCCTACCCATGGCACTGGGGGCCATGGGAGAACACCGGCCCATGCTCGCTGAGCACCCCAGGGCGGCCTTGTGTGAGGGGCACACACACTGATGGACTCAACCTTCCAGCATCCAATGTGGTCAGCAGGACGGGGCACTGCTGAATCCTAACACCGTGCAGCTGGAGTCCAGGGGCAGAGGGAGCCGGGCTCCAAGGCCAACACCGGGCCAACAGTAACACAGCCTTCCTCAAGTGGCATCGTCACTGCCATGGTCTTCATCACCGTCATCCGCTCGGGTTGTGACATCGGCACCATCTATCCAGCTACGGCCTCAGCACCCACATCGCTCATCTAGCACGCAGGTGGAGGCTGGGGCTCCACGCTGAGCAGCTCTGCAGGTGGGCACTGGATGTGGTCAGTGTGCTGCCTCTTGGCATCAGTGGGCTATGGATTCCCGTGGCCCTGAGCCACTCTCCCTGGATTGACCCTGATACTTCTGGTGCATGGTCGCTCTGTGCCTCACCTTCCTCTTCTGTAAGTGTGGCTCATCACAGAGCTGCTGTGAGGACTGATCAGCCCTTGAAGCAGCACCTGGAACCGACAGACCCTAGAGCAGCTGTGGCTGTGTCATCCCCTTCCTTGCGCAGCTGGGGAGACTTAGGCAGAGATCATAAGTGGCCCAAGATCACGGAGCTACAACCGTTCTGCACTGTTCCCATCTGAGCCCAAGGTGTGGCTTCCTGCATGTGGCTGCTGACTCTTCAGGGTGAATGGGACTCGGGAGACACAGGGCACTGCCTGCTCTCCGAGGCTAGAATGGAGGGCACTTCTTGCCCCAGGAACGGCTCCTAGCTGAGCACTACTCCAGCCGCAGCTGGACCTATCTGGGTGGGATGAGCAGAAACGCCTGGAACGCCAGGATGCAGCCCTTCTGCAGGCGAGAGGCATGAACACGCCACCCTCCTGGGCCACCCCAGACACCTCCCTCTGACGGGCGTGTCCAGCACCAGCTTCCTTCCTTGGCCTGAGGCTGGTGGTGGCAACACAGACAGTGTGGCCTGCTTGGCACCCCTCTCGGCTGCAGTCGGTGGCAATTTTGCACCCTGTCCGTGCTGCTACAAACACGGCCTTCCAGAGGGCTTGACCAAACACTGCGGGCATTTAGCGTGCCGCGGGCTGACAGTGGGGCGTTTCATCAAACGGTCTGAAATAACACTTGATGTTTGTCCAGTCTAGACAAAGGGATTTTGTATGAGTTTGGCTGTTTAATCTAAAAACTGCACCTGTCTCTTTGATTTATTTAACTCTTCCCCCCAGGATTTTAAACCAATAACCGGTACTGGAGAAGACTCCATTTCAAACAGAACTTGCTCAGAAGTTTATCTTTGCTATATTTCCAAATCTGCCCGCATTTTAATGCCAAAGGCCTATTATTTAGCTCATATATTGCACAGGTTATAAGACTCTAAAATGTAATCCCGCAGAGAAATGGGCCATTTCCACTCCACTTCAGCCAAAAGTCCATTAAAACACTGCCAGGAAGACGCGTGCAATGGAATCAAGGATCCCAAGTAGCGATGCTACACTGAACTTCACCATTTTTGCTGGGATGGAAACAAATTTTATATGACTATATAAAAACTTCAGTGCACTTGCTAATTCTCCAAATCTGAGAAGGTGGCTCCACCCGGTACTGGTTCTAGACTTGAAACAAGTTTGTAAGGGAAAGAAATGGGTATCGGGGGCCTAGATGGTGAGCAGAGTTGGAGTCAGTGGCTCTGGAGAACTCATTTGCAGAAGTTCCCTGAGGAACAGGGATAGATAGGAGGGGAGCACTGGGTTGGAGAGGGTGTGTTATGGTCTGGATGGGACATGTCCCCAAGGCTTATGTACTGGAGACTTTGTCCCCTACACTGCAGTACTCAGAGCTTTGGAGAAGTGACTGGATCATGAGGGCCCTCACTTCATCAAATGGATTAACCCACTGATGAGTCCATGGTTCAGTGGGCTCATTAGGATGTGGGGCCCAATGGATGAGGTAGGTCACTGAGGGCATGGCTCTGAAAGGTGTACTTTGCCCCCAGCACCTTCTTCTCTGTCTCTCCCTTCTCTGCCTCCTGTCCCCCACCCACCCAGGTCAGTTGCTGCTCTGCCACACCCTCCTCACCATGAGGTCTGCCTCACCACAGCCCAGACACAACACAACCAGCTTACCATGGACTGAAGCCTCTGAAACCATGAGCCACAGTGAACCTTCCTCTGTACATGTTCTTCCCGGGTATTCTGAGAGCACAGGATCTTTGAAGATGCACTTAAAATGAAGCCATACTGGGTTAAGGGTCCTGGATCCAATGACTGAGGTGAGGGCTGTCAACTGGCATGGGCCACAGAAGCTGGACATCTGGCCACACATGACTCTGGGTGTCCTGGGGCAGGGGGGTACATATCACCTGAAGTAGCAGCCTGACTAAAGCAGGAAGCCACTCCAGTGTGGGGTCCCATTCCAAGCAGTAGGGCGCCTGAGTAGCAGACAGAGCAAGAGGGGATTCCTCCCCTAGCCCAACTCCTGTGCACTGGGACACAGGTCTCTGCCTGCCTTCCATGTCATCAGCAGCCCATGGACCCCAGCCTGCAGACCACAGATTCTCCATCGTCCTGTGAGCCTGAGCTGATGGCTCACGGTCAGCAGTGCATTCTCTCCACACATGCATACACACAGAACACATTCACACCAGTGGCCCTCAACGTACAACAGGGCTATGACCTGATGATCCCGTCATGAGCTGAAAGCATCGTTAGTGGAGAAGGCACGACCCCCGCCCCATCACCAAAGCTCCTGGCTCTGCAGTGACACGGCACATGGCCGTCAGTGTCGACCCTCCCAGCCTGGGTCTGCCCCAGGAGAGCAGCTCAAAGATGCCGCCCAGCAACACAGAGCAGATCACACAAAAACTACTGGCCGGGGAGAAGCTCAAACTTGAGAATTCAAAGTATGATCCTGCTGGATGCACAGCACTTTTGCACTGTTGAAAAGTCAAAAACTTGTAAGTAGATCCATCGTGAGTCGGGGCTGTCTGTGTGTACGCACCGCATGCATGCATCACGCCACACTGTCTCTATCTCCCAGGGAACTGGCAGCAGAGCTGTGCTGATAATCGGGAGGCGAGGATGTACACGGGTGGGTGGGGCTGCATGGAGACAGAGGTGACAAGGGGTGACCGGCTGAAAGGCCAGGATCTCAAGGTCAGCCAGCAGTGCCCGGGGCAGGAGGCAGGGGCGTTACCTCTGGGCAGGGAGGGAAGAGCTCTGCTGCTTTAAGCCACCCAGCATGCAGCACTTCCCTGCAGAAGCCCCAAGACTCAAGCCCAGGAACCGTGAGTCACAGGAAGGGGGGCGCTAGCGAGGACACCAGGACACAGCACACTCTCAGCCTGGCAGATGTTTGCCAGGAGCCTGCTATCTGGGGGTCTGTGTCCTAGAAGCTGGGGGCACAGGCCACAGCCCACTGTCCTCGCAGAGTTTGGGCTCCAGGGAATGACACTGCCTCGACACAGCAAGGAGGGTAAAGCACACAGAGGGTCACAGGAGCACACACTGCACCGGGAGTCAGGGTGCCTGGGCTTGGGGAGGGGGCTCTGTGACGCATGTGGTACCCAGGACATGGCAGGAGCTGCCCTTAGCACCTGGGTCTTAGTGGCAGCTTGCTGTGGCCTCCAAGTTGGGCCAGCTAAGGGCATGGGTGCCCGACTGTGGGGTTCGAGTGCTGGCTGGGCTGCCTCGGACAAGTTACTCAACCTCTCTGTGAATCAGTTTCTTGGGGGCCAGGACTTGACCATCACAAGGATCTGACGACAGCTCTCCAGTTAGCGCCCCCCCCACCCTGCCCCACCCTGCCCCACCCTGTCCCTTGAGAAGTCCAGGCTAACGATTGTCTGGAGCATCCCGGAGATAGCAGCTGAATATGGTGCTTCAAGGATGCAGCCAAGACCTCCCCAGGTGAGCGGCAGATGAGACCCCAGTCCCAGCAGCACCCTGACTGCAGAGCGCACAGCTGCCTTCCCAGTTTCCAGACTCAGGGAACAGGTAGGATGGTCACCGTGTTGTTCTTTGCAGATGCCGAGTTTGTGGTCACTTTTTAAGCACCTGATCCAGAGCAGATGCATTGACAGTGACATCAAGGAGCCCAAGAGCTCCCCTTGGCTCTCACACCCATGATGGCGTAAAGGATACATACCACAGAGGTCACAGGAGCAGTGTGCGGGAGCTGATGATTTAACACGCCCGCTAGCTGGGAGCAAGGGACACCCAGGATCTTCCTGCTGCAGGGTGCCAGCTGGGTGGGTGATGCATCATCACCTCCTCACCCAGCCACTAAGGAAGCCCGCTGCTTCGATAGAGAGGACAATACTAAGGCCACCCGATGCTGACACTTCTTTTGCATAGTGGTGGTGTGGCCTCGGATCAGAAGCAAGAGTGGCTCCAGGGCCTGGAAGCAGAGCTCAGAAGTCATTTAGGGACACGCCTCACAATGGCTCCCAGTGACCTGAGCACACGTGCGCATGCTTCCTCCTGTCTAATGCTACACCAACTGCCTTCCCCCCGCCTTGGCCTGCGTCTCCCCACCTTCGAGCACCCGCTGACCAACTTCCGAGGCTCCCTCGCTCCTGCCCTGGGCTTCAGTATGAGTCTACTTTAAGCACTCTGCCCCTTGCTGTGTCCTCCAGTCAGCCTCACAGAGCATGCAGGAGAGGGGCAGGACTCCTCAGGAAGAGGACAGAGGCCCCCCTCCATCTGAGGAATTCCTTTACTACAAATAAAAGCAATTAATTTTAGCCTTGTGCTGAACACACCAGCGGCCTCTCTATTATATATATATATATAAGCGGAGGCAGCGGGGTGAGGTTGGAACCTTCCACCTTCAGGAGCCCTACAAAGCTGCAACCAGCATGAAACCATGGCCACCTTGACCATCCACCATGCTGTCCCCTCTGCAGCATCCCTGCCACAAGTCACTCAGCCTAGTCTTACATCCCCTCTCTCAGGGAACTCACTCCCACCGTGGGTGGCTCCTTTCTTTGCTGGATACCTCTTGCAGTAATGTCATCCCTGTCGACACCGAACCAATCCCAGCTTCCGCGTGATGCCTGCCTGCAGCCTCCGCTCCTGTCGTGGGGTCTACACACATCACCAGGCAACTGTCCTGACCCGGGAGGTCACTCTCATGGCCCTGACCTCCCTACCCAGCTCTGCCAAGCTGCCTCCCTCCCTGGATGGACACACAGCTCCAAAGATCTCGGTACTCAGACTCTATCGGGTACCTACTCTGCACCCACGGGTCAACAAGCCCTGTCCAGCTCCCCTCGGGTTAGAGGGACAAACCTACCCCCTGGAGCACCTGTCCAGGTGGGAGGAGCCAGGAGCCAGCAGGATGATCCAGGACAGCCCAAGTGCCCCACAGACAAAGGGCACCAAGAGTGAGGCAGCCTGTGACTGAGTGGGCAGGACAACATTGCAACAGAGACCTGTCAGGGCAGAGCAACCAGAGGGTTCTCAGCTGGAAGGTCCAGAAATTTATCTTCCAGAAGGTTCCACAGGTTCTTTTCCAGAAGGTTCTCTTCTAGAAGGTTCCAGAAGGTTCTCTTCATGAGTTCTACACAACTAGTGTGGCTAACACCTCTGCTAGGGAACAGGAAGGAGTGTGGTGGGCACAGACGAGGGTCCTCTTCACACTCTTTTGACTGTTATGGGCCAGGCACAAAATAGGGCCATGTCCTCCCTGCAGTGGGACGGATCCTGAGCAGGTGAGACCAGGAGAGGGCAGAGCGGACAGTGGAGTAGATGTCGTCTGAGATTCGAGGATGAGAAGCCGAGCCTTCAGCCATGGGACATTTCCGCACAGCCCCATTTCAGCCTATGCCCCGACCACAAGCCCCTCCTGCCAGGACAGCCTAGAGATTCCCTAAGTCCCAGACCACTGCTCCTGGAAAAGTGACACAGCACATGAGGGGTATTTTTCTGCGTGGCCTATGTTTATTTTTCTTTTAACATCTGGAGCTAGCATCATTGTGTTTGTCACTTCCACCTTTGTGAAGTCAATGTGCAATGGGCTCATAGTGTCTGCCTGGAGGATGGAAACCTTAGGTGGCCACATCACTGCTGCCCCGCCCCCAGTGTAGTCATACATGGATAGAGAAGACCTCCTCAAGGGTGTGGTGTCCCCAGGCCAGATGACAGATGAGTGGGCCTGCACAAACCTGTCCCCCTCACTCTTATCTTCCTTCTCACCAGTCACTTTCTGGGCCAGATATCCCGAAGGACAGCCTTCTTTCTCTCCGAGTCTCACGTGACAAAGCTGAACAGCATGTCCCTTGGTCCCTGAGCAGAGAGGGTGCTGGTGTCAGTGACCACACCCCTGGGGCACAGAGCCAGGGTCAAAGCCTCTCCAAGCCAGCTGGACCAGAAACCACATTCAGTGACGCAATCAAACGCATCTCGGCAGCCAGTGGCCTCTTCTGGATTTCTTTGCCAAAGTTTGGATTCTACTGATTTGTCGTAAATAAACTCAATTTTCACTCCCTTCACACAAATCATCTTTTTTTGGAACTGGCTTAGAAAAAATTTTTTAAAAAAACGAGCAAGTGAATATGAGATGAGGAAATTGGAGAGCGTGACTAACTCCAGCACCAAAGACTAGATCGAGAGGCGACACCACCCCACTGGCCTCTTCAGCAACTCGAACCAAGCAGCTCAGATCCTCTTCTGAATTGCAAGTGTCTGGGAGCCACCAGAGAGCGGACAAGGCACAAAGAGAGCAGCCAGTAACACGCAGGGGTGGCCGTCCCTGCAAAAGGACATGCAGCCGGCCCATGGTAGGGCCTCCTCTGAGATGCGGGAGCCTGCAGGAGACACCCAGGTCCTGCAGAGAGTGGAGCTCACGCCCAGGTCCTGCAGAAAGTGGAGGAGCCACTCACGTCCTGTTGCCCACTCTGCTGCCCACACAGCCTCCAGGGCAGCTTGACCGGCTTTGCCACCCCCTTAGCAGCTGCAAGATCACAGGAGGTGCCTGGTCCCTGGAACGGGCCACGAGGAGCCGTGAATAATTTAACTTTGCCCAGGACAGACCCAGCCTTTGCTCTGGCACACCGAGAGGCAGCCAGGACCCTGGACAGTCTAAGCCCAGTGAATGTGCTGGATCCTGAAGCTAAGGAGCTTCCCTAACCGGTCACATGCCTTGTGTGGTGCTGCTGGCCGTCATCAGCAAGGCAGCATAACCCCACTGCACCAGGAGAAGACATGGGGACCCTCTGGAACCCCAAGCCCACCCCACACGGCTCTTCCCAACAGTTTATAGAGAGTCCTGGAAGCCCATCACTGAGCCAAGGGGTTCCCAGGGCCCGGCTGCCGGGCTGGTGTCAGACGCGGGACAGTAATAAGGACAGCCTGCCCAGCTCTGTGCCAGCCTGGCCCAGGGCACCCCCCCCCCCAACAGAGGGCTAGGATTCTCCAGGCCACAGGACGAGCAAGGCTGGAGCCCACAAGGCCTCTCCACGGCCACATGGCAGCGTGACTCACGCAGGATCTGTGTGGAGTCTGTGTTTGAAAACGCTGAATGTCAAAAAGGAAGAGCAGAGGCAGGCAACGAGACAGAAATAGGTGCATGCAGACAAAGCGAGCGTCTCTTCTGCACAGAATTTTCTGCCAGAGATCTCAAAACACGAGGCAGGCAGCAGAGGAGGGTGAGGCCTGCACACATTGTCCAGTCCCCTGGTCCCCTGGGACAACAGGGATAGCTGGAATCGCTGAAGCTTCCTGCTAAACGAAAGGTGGCGAGAGGGGGCCCAAGACCTCCCCAGAGCCCAGCCATCTCCTCATGACATCCCCATGCTGCACCAGCCCAAGCGCTCAAAGATAACCCACTAGGAGTCTGCCCGCACTCCAGGGAGAGACCACCACTTAACCTCAACTCTGCCTTACAACATGGTTACAACACCAGCAGCTCGTGGGTCCTGAGACCAGTGGCACAGGACGGGACGGGTCTGCAGCATGTGGCCAAACAGGGGTGGCGTGCATCAGAGCACAGCTTCCGGAAGTCTCTCTCACCAGGCTCCTGAACATAATCTGGAGGTCCACACCCGGGTCCGGTTAGACCATGGAGATCAGTGCAGCCTCTGCCCTGCTTCCCCAAGAAATACCATGCTCCCAATAATTACATTTTCTGGTTACCCAGGGATTCAATTTTGCTCAGTCTCTGGGTTTACAAAAGCAGGAAAAATAATGGGCTAATATCTTTTAGATTAGAGCAGGGCTAACAAGGTTTCCAGGTCGGCATGCCAACATCCTTTGATGGATGGCGATGTGACAGGGACACAGAACGGGGGGGAGGGTTGGTAGGACCCGCAGGCCAGGGAACCCGTGTCCCCACCTCCTAGGGGAGAACTGGGGAGGAGCTGAGCCGTTCGGGCCCGTGACCCCACACCTGCGAGGACGGCCCAGTCCCGACCGGCCGGGTGGCAGGAGGACTCGGAGGTAGATGTGAGCCTGTGCTTGTTCCGTTTCAATGTCTTCACAGCAATCAGCTGCTGTTATTTTTACAAAGGCTGCCATCATAATGCCAGTAGTATTATTTTTATCGTTTAGACTCAGTTTCTCCTATAACATGGGAAAAATTATCCCACTCTCCTGGGCGTGAGGACAGAGGAAACGATACATAGGGAAGTGAGATGCAAACTCTGTAGGACCAGCCGGAGCTCCTATCACAGGGTCTCAGGAGTAGCAAGGGACAGAATCCAGAATATCTCTAAGGAAGTGTTTTCCAAAAATCCCTATTAGCAACTTAGTTTCTTATCATTTGCTCTTCCCCACTCCACCAGATGGGAAAAGGCAAAACATTCTGGGACATTCCAGCATGTTCTGGGACATTCTAGGCCACCCTAAAAAACTGTGCTGGGGTAGTTCTGTTTGCTCTTGCTTTCACATTTATTCCTGAACATACTTTCCAGTGGATTCTCAAAACAGGAAACACAGATGAAGATGGGTGGTGAGACCTCCACCATGCCGATGTCCAATGACCAGGGCACAGGAGTGGAAGGCCCTCCATTGGCAGGGCTCCCACAGCAGACCGAGCGTCACACTTCTGAGCCAGCGAGAACGCTGCTCTCAAATGAAAAGCGACAGGCTCACAACCAGGCTGCCACCAGGGAAGCACCATGTTCACGGGGTGGGGCTGGGTCAGGAGTTCCTTGTTGCGGTGGGTCAGGCCTGGTGTCCGAGGCAGGGGTTGGCACAGGCCTCTGAGTTCCAGATAGAGGCAAAAACGGAAGTCACGGAGAATAAGACTTGTCCAAAGGGCAATTGCTTACTCCACTCCCCAGATGGCTCATAATCCCTCCTTAGCCCAGAGCTTGTAGAAAGTGCTGCTGCCTCTCACCCGAGCCTGCACCCCAGGGATGTGCGAGGAGTGGAGGCTAAGCAGCCACTTCGTGCCCAGTGTGCTGGCCTGAGCTGCCTGGTGAAGGGGGCACAGGGCTCAGGGTGGCTCCGTTACCATCCTCCCGCCCAGTGCCCATGAGGATGTGTGTGACATGCTCACCCTTCGGACGTGGAAAGTGAGGCTCAGAGAGAGCACAGGGCAGCCCAGTGTCACCAGGCACCAGCAGAAACAGCCACGCCTGTGAAGTGCTGGCACCCAGGCGGGTGCTTCAGGGATTCGGCACAGAGAGGAAAGGGACAGCTGGGTGGCACTCCCCACAACCAGCAACACAGCAATGACAGCTCAGACGCCGGTCTGTGGAATAACGGCTGACAGGACAGCACATCCCAGCCCCGGCAAGCATGGAGCCGGAGTAAGAATCCCAAAGCAGGGTTTGGGGATTTAGCTCAAGTGGCAGAGCGCTTGCCTGGCAAACACAGGCCGTGAGTTCAGTCCCCAGCAACACCCCCCAAAACACCAGCCAAGAATCCCAAAGCCTAGTGCCGGGGAGATGAAGCCAACCCAGAGGTCAGATATGTGAGATCTCATTCAGCAGGACATCTGGGATAGGTCCTCATAGAAAGAGAAAGTGGGGAGGTGGGCACCAGGAGACCAGATGGAGAGATGATGGCTACTCAGGGTACGGGGGTTCTCTAGGGAAAGGGGAGGTCTGGGAACTACAGAGTGATAAAGGACGGGGACATACTAAGCACCACTGAAGTGGACACTTGAAGATGGTTCGTTTTATGCTGTATGAATGTCACCTCAATTAACAAATGAAATGTTGACTGAGACTGCATCTCTCCTATTGGCTGAGTCTGTCTTCCCCTGTGAAATTCAAACATGCCTTGCTGCGCTCCATCATGGAGTCTCGGAAATCACTCCGGGGTTCCCACACCAAGGAAAGTCCCAGAATCTCTGAGGCTGGAGGGAGGTATCACAGAGGGGACAGGCATGGAGCCCACCTAGCCCATCACTCAGAGATCCTGTGGGCTTCTGCCTCTCCCCAGGGACAGGCAGGTGGAGCCCAGGCAGGCTGGCCAGCGAAGGCTCTGCCCCAGACATCAGCCATGGACACACCTGGCACCCAGGATGTAAGCGGGCACCCCTCCAGGTCTGACGCCGATCAGCAGGCTGGGCCACCGGGTCGGGGCCAGTTGCTGTTGGAGTCCGTGGGTGCTGCTCTGTTGACTGCAGACCTTAGAAAAGCTGTTTAATCTCACTCTGCCTCAGTTTATCCATCTGTGAAATAAGGCTAATGATATCCCCTGACCTTAAGGCAGTGCCAAGGGATTTGTTAATTAAAGCATATGTACTGCTCTGCAGCCGGGAGACGGAAGGGCAGCAATGGACTCATGGCAAATTTCAGGTTCACTGAGGCTTCCCACCCGACATCCCAGCTGGCAGACACACAGACACACACAGCGTGCACACCCACACGCTGGCACGCATGCACACACACATAGGCGCACACACATCTAGGCATACACACGAACACAGAAACACACGCAGAGATACACAGATGCACACAGCGTGCACACCCCACATTGACACCCTCCACACACACCCAGGCATGTACACACCTAGATGCAGAGACATGCACACCGCCAGACACACAGACACATATAATGTGCACATATCTACACACACACATGCACACATGCAGGCACACACCTGCACACAGGCTCCACAAACCTACAGAATCACACACAAGCCCAGGCACACACAGAGAGACACACAGACACAGCATGCAAACACACACACACCCCCCTAGACCCAGAGACACCCACAGAAATACAGACACATAGCCACACAGCACGCACAAATACATATACTGGCACACGCACACACCCAGGTACACACATACCTGGACACAGAGATACACCCAAACCAGACACACCGAGAGACATATATACATACAGCATGCAAACACACACACACACACCATGTAAACACTAACACACCTAGACAGAGACACGCAAACCCAGACAAGTCCAGCCACACATACACATACAGAAACACATAGACACACAAACCCAGATACACACACACACACACACACACACACAGACGCACCCACACACGCCTCTTCTCCAGGGCTCTGCTTTAACAAGAGCACTTCAGCTCTACCCTACACAGACCTGGCCGCACGCAGGGACAGAGGAAGCTGCCCCCCTCTCGAGGTTTGGGAGGAGCCCGACTCCCCAGCCTCTCTGTCTTCCTGTCGGAATTTCCATGCTGACTTGCGCCCTGCACGCGAGGGTGGCTCGTCCCCAAATTCCGCGGTAGCACTCAGGCAGGTGGGGGCTGTCTCCAGGGCACAACATCCCCAGAGAGGGGCAGGCGTACACGAGGACGAGGCGGGCGATGGCACAAGCAGGGGGTCCTGAGAGGCCCGGGAAGAAGGGCTCAGGGCCACCTGCCCTCCCAGGGATGGGCCACCACCCACCCAAAAAGAACTCTGGGTGAAAACCCCTGGCCACCCCCAAGTTCCTGGGCACGGCCACCTGCCTCCTCCCTGCCCCCCACCTAGGTCCCCATCCCTCAGGGCTGCCTTGGTCACCTGGGATCTCACCACTAGTCCTGATGCGCTCCACATGGCCGTGCTGCCCTGAGCCAAGGTCTGCTCCCCACCCCCGTCTGCTTCAGGGCTGCCTTTCCCGCCACCCAAACGGACACAGGCCCATCGTGGTGCCACCCCGGGGCCCTCAAAGGCTCCTTGCAGCCTCCCTTGTCACCCTCCTTAACTGCCTAGATGCACCCGCTGTCATGTTTGGTCCTGAAGTACCTGCTGCACCCCGAGACCGGCTCCTCGGGGCCGGGAGTCCCGGGCTGGCTCTTCAACCCTTCCAGCTCCCAGGTCTCCATCAGCATGATGGTGACAGCAGTGGCTGGCCCCCTCTGCCAGAATGCCCTTCCTCCTGGGGGCCACTTGGCTTCTATTCATCTGTCCCTGAGACTCGGCTCCGGCGCCACTTCCTCCAGGAAATCTCCCCACAGCTCTTTCCGCTGTTCTCTGCAGCTGCACTCCCCCAGAACCCTTGGGAGACAAGGAGGAGGATCCCCGAACCCCGGCCCTACACGGACACTCACTGTCAGGATGCCAGGCCACAGCCAGCTCATCCTGTCTGCCGCCCGCCCTCCCCAGGGACACAGTGGGACAACTCCGAGACAGACGCTGCTGGCTGGGAGCGTGGGGTCAGCTTTGCCCGGAGCACCAGGCCAATCCGGTCACCCTGGGAAGCACCAAGCAATCCCAGGTGCGTGCACTGAATCGGCCCTGCCAGGGCCACCCAGTGAAGGTGCCGGGGTCTGCAGATGCAAGACCACAGCATCGGGGACTTGATGGGAATGAGCCATCCACATTTTCTGGGAGTCTGAAACGCAGTGTCATAAAAATAAACATGCTTACTCTTGTGTTCGTAACTAGCTCCCTGAAGAAGAACCCTTGTGCTCTGAAAGCACCATGTCCATTGGCAGGAAGCACAGCTCCTCTTGGTACACGGGCAGCCGACGTCCGGAGTCTTCCTTTACAAAGTGTAGGGGGCGATAGCTCTGCCAGGTGGGGTCCCCCGCCTTGAAGGCACGGGCCCCTCCCACCGGGAACACCTGGCCCCTGCTGGTCCCAAGGGCCAGCCACAGGGCCCACGGCCTCCTTGCTAAGACACAGCACACCAGGTCCCTGCCTAGGGACGGCAGCTAGGAGGCCACATCCAGGCCACCCCAGGCCACCCCAGGCCACCCCAGGCCACAGCCTCACCTTCGCCTAAGCCAGAGCCTCGTGGCCATTAGGGTACCTGAGAAGCTGGCATTTATCTCTTCTCATGTCCTGGCTGGTCTGAGATACTGGCTATTGGACACCGTTGTCCAAGGTGAGCTCCTATCCTGGCTCCATGTAGGGGCAAGTCAGAGCCAGGAGTAACCCCCAAAGGTCAGGGCCAGGAAATGAAGTAAGGGGAGGCTGCCAGCTGTGTCCCAGGAACGTGCCTGACCTGCAGGAAGACCCAATCTAGATCCACCCCTCGGGAGGGCACCGTCCTGCGGTCCCCCAGCCGTGGCAGGGAAGATCTGACAGGGCCCTCATTGCTCCCGGCCGCACAGAGGTTCCCAGCCAAGCCTGACTCGGGTGGGCCCTGATCGAGCAGGTAGGCTCTGGTGGTCTCAGGCGTACTCCACCTGCCAGCCTCAGGACACCTGCAGTGTCCTTTCCACCCCGTGTCCTGGACACCCAGCAGGAAGGAGTGCGCTCTGGACCATCCCATGCTTGGCTGCCAGCCCCAGCCTGGCACACATCGAATCCCTTAAACACATTCCGATCCGATGGGACGTCTTCCAGAATAGGAAGGACAGGACGTCACAGCTCAGAGGACGGACACTGGGGCTGCCACCTGGGGTGGGTCCCGGCTCCACTGTTTACTGCTATGTGACCCTCAGCAGTCGCTCAACCTCTCGCACCTCTCCCAGAGAAAGAAGAAAGGCACCTAAAGGACAGCAGTGTCACAAGGACGAGCTGAGGTACGCACGTCGTGGACTTGGCACGGTGCCCGGTGCGTCAGAAACACACGTGAGTGCTGGCCCACATAACCCACTATGCCTCTGGGACAGCGTTCAGGCCATGACGGCAGCCAGCCCCCTCGACAGGCAGGGTGACCACTCTGGTGACCGTCTGCCTCCTCCGTGATGGATGGTCCCCAGGACTTTCCCCTCAATCCTGCTCCACGCAGAGCGGAAGAAGCAACCACCCGGCATTCTGAGACCTCCTTGCTGTCCCTAGTCTAGGGGCGCCTGCTCTTGACACCAGCAACAAGCTGACAAGTGACAGCAAAGACCCTCCAGAGCTGGTCGAGGCCTAACTGGCCTCTGCACACAGGGCCCAGCTAGCAGGGACACGAGGAGCCGCACGTCCCATACCCTGTGGCCTGGGTCTGCTGTCTCCTCCAGGGACGATGAAGCTCCTGTCCTCAATCCCTCTACAGAACCAGGTTCTTCAGAGTCCCTGAGTCCCGAGAGAACCCAGGTCGCCCACGAGTGCGGAGGAGGATGGGTCTCCTGAGCGGCAGTGCTGGCAGATCAGTGAAGCCTGCCCGGACACTGGCCTCAAGCCTGGTCATTGGCTTGTGTCTTGGCACCACCTCAGGCACTGGAAAGGACACCCAAAGCCCCGGCCATGACACGTGCTGAGGTGGCCTCCCCAGAGGGTCCCCGAAGGTTCCCAGAAGGGAATATGTGCTCCTGGCACTCCCCAGACGTGCCCACGACCTGCACTGCGCACACACAGGGAAGGCACAGGCTGGTGCTCAGGGACCCGCCGAGGGAGGATCTTTGACCGGATGTGCTCTGTCTTCACATCACCCAGATGCGCACCACAGTGCACACAGGCATCACCGACAAATGCTTGCTGCGTGAGAAACGATGGAGCACAGCTCTGCACCATGAGCACAAGGAGGAGCAAGTCCCAACGCAGGGTGAACCCGGGACGCTGGCTGCACATCCTCCGCCTGCCCCACAGTGCACGGGGAGCAGCACGTGACTCGGCGTCTACACGGTGTCTGCAGCTATAAACCATGATGGGCGCCAGGAGGCATGGACATGCCACCCACGCCCAGGGAGACGAGCTCATGGAGCCTCATGTGGCGCTGCCTAAGTCAACAGGACTCGGGAGACGCACGCTGTAGCATGTCCAGAAAACAGACAGCACCGCACAGACCACCTCGAGAACCTGTGGCGACAAAGAAGCCAGACCCAAAGAAGACCAGCCCTGGGGCCTCCATCCCAGGCCCTGCGCAGGTCAGCCGGGGGGAGGGGACCAGGCTCACGCAACAGGCACCCACCGGAAGCAGGGAGAGCTACAGGGCGGACGGAGTGCTGGACTGGACTGCGGCTGTGGTGGCAGCAAAACTCAATACACTCACTGCCACTAGTTGAATATCTACTTCAAGGGACTGGACTTCAGGGTGTGTAAACTGTGCTAAAAACCCCACGTGCGTGCATCACACCCATGTGCAGTACACTCAAGGGCAACAAGACACACCTAGGGAGGCCGTGGCCCACCAGGCTCCCCGTGCCCAGCTCCAGTCTCCCTGTGACTGTTCTTTAACTTCCACAGCTGAGTTTCACGACAGCTCTCTGGTGGGCTCCCTGGAATGGTGACATATTTATTTCTCATTATTAAGCCGACTGAGCTCCCGTATCAGCGTCACAGAGATGTTTTCATCTCCCCACGATATTTCACCAACATTTTGCTGCTGCACGATAATCTCATGTTGACCAGAAACCTTTTCCTTAAGGCTACGGGGGCCAGAAAGCAGACACTGCAGCCTCAGAGTCAGCCAGACACGTGGCTAAATCCACACAGTGCTGAGCTGGCAGACAGCAGCTGGGCCTTCTTGCTTTGTGTTTTTTTAAATTTTGTTCTGTTTTCCCCAGGAGGCTAATAGGCAACTTAATAGAGGGAGTAGAAACGCCAGATTTTACATAAAACACAAAAGCCACAGGGGACAGTGGGAAGGGTATAAGGAGAGTTTGGAGTTCTCGAAATCCGGGCTTCAAATCCCAGCTCTCCCACTAGCTAGCCGTGCAGCCTTGGGGAAATCGCTCAAGCTCCCTCCACTTCCATTTCCTCCCAGGTAGAATGAGAGCAGCACTTCCTCTCCGTCTTGAGGACATGAGGTTGGCTGGGGACAGTGCAGAGGAGCTGATGGTTCAGCGCGCACAGCCTGGGTCCCAGAAAGGCTGAGAAGCAGTGTGAGTTTCAGTCCCTCGGGTCCGGGTGTGAAGGACAGGGACAGAAGTGACAGAGAGGTGTCAGAAGCTCACGCCAAACCCACGACAGAGTGCTCCATTGTGCTAGCAGCAGTGACGCCCCCAGCCCATCATGCCCCAGTTCTCTCATCATTAAAAGAAGGACAACGGCAAAGCCACGAACCAGCGTCACCTTCTGCAAACTGGCAGCTCATGTTTCACTAGACAAAAACAAGAATCCGACCACCCCGTCCCCTGAGTTGGCTTGAAGCTCCAGGAGCCAGCAAGGGCGGTGGGACAGATCCCTAAAAGGCCACTCTGTCCTCCGAGCTGACGTGATTTCCAGGCCGTCTGCACACACTCCTGAACCCAGAACTGCATACCAGGTCACTTGTCGCCGTCACCAGTGACGGACCACACTCACATGCCGCATCCCAAACTGTGGCACAGACGCCATGACCAGGCCTACTGCTAACATTTTATAGCAAGTTCTGAACAGAAAGTTTCACCCCTTTCTCCATTTCCACAGCATCAGTGACATGCTTCCTAAGGAGACTGAACGCACACACACACAACAGCTAGTGCTAATCTGCCACAGATTAGTGGAAAATGTCAGTTTGTTTTCCTTGATTAAACTTCTTATTTTAATCTAACTCTTGTCACATGCATTGTCAGACCTAACCCGGAGATACCCACATCCCCCTTCCTCAGGCTGCCCCAGCCACATCCCACACATCTAGAGCGAATAACATGGTCAGAATGCTGATGCTGACACAGGAAAGTCAGAAAACATACATCACCCAAAAATCCCTCTGGGTCCCTCCCATGACCACCCCCTGCCCTCCTAACCCTCCGGTCAGCCCCTGGAAACTGCTCTTCTCTCCCAGGTCCATCATCCAAGCACAACCTCCAGGGTAAGTCCCTGGGCCTCCTGTGCATTGCTGAGTGCAGTCATAACTTCCATTTTTATTTCTGAGCACCACAGTGGAGTGGCTGAGCCACGGCCTGATCACTACTTAATCCTTCCCCGACAGCAGGGAGCTGGGCCGGTCCCCAGCCAGGGGCCACCGCAAACCAAGCTGCAACACGCACACATGCGCCGGCTGTCGTGTAAACACACATCCATATTTCTCTTGCACACGTGGTGAGGAGTGAGATGCTCACTCCTGTTAAGATGCAGGTTTAAGTTCATGAGAAATTGTTGAGCTGCTCTTTAGAGGGGCTGGGACACTTTACCTGCCCCTCGGCCATACGCAATCCAGTTTCCCCCATCCTGGCCAGCTCCTGGAGCTCCTGGTGGGTTCTGTTTGGGCCGTTCTGCTAGGTGGGTAGCAGTCTCTCACGGTGGCTTAACCCCACACTTCTCTAACGGCTAAGGAAGTGGAATGTGTTCCCACGCACTGTCCTGTCATCGAAGCACCCTCTGCAATGTCCCTCGGTGTCTCCTGCCTACTTCCGACTGGATCGTTGGGCTTTGAGAATCCTTTACATGGCCTAGATATTGACTGGCAGAGGGCAGTTGTTTGATTTGCAGATATTATTTCCCATGCTGTTGCTTGCCTTTTCAAATTAAGAGAAGCTTTCCAAGGGAAATTTCTAAATTTTGGTGAGATCAAATTTGCTACTTTTTCCTTTTATGGATCATCATTTTGGTGTCGAGTCTAAAAATTATTTTCCTGAAGACTTTCTAAAGGACTTTTTTCTAAACGTTTATAGTTTTACATTTAATTCTATGGCACATTTTCAGTTAATTTTTGAGTAAGATGTGAGACTTAAGTTGAGGTTCCTTATTTTTCTCTTTGTGGCTGTGGATGTCCAATTGCTCCAGACCATATTTGGAAAGGCTGTGTTTTCTCCACTGAATTGTACCTTTGTTAAAAATGACTTGGACATATTTCTAGGTGTCTACTTCTCTGTTCTGTCCCATTGATCTATGCAGGTGCTCCTTTACATATTAATACCACACAATTTTGCTTACCATGGTGATGTAGTAAATATTATAATTAGCTATTCCAGTTCCTCTGCCTTTACCTATGAGGTTTAGAATAATCTTATGCTACATGTAAAAAATTCTTGCTAGAATTTTGCTAAGTATGTTATTAAACTTCTACATCAACTAAGGACAACTGACATCACTAATATATTGAGTCTTCCAATTCATGATCACCATACACCTTTCAATTTGTGTTATACCTTTTTAGATTTCTTTTATCAACATTATGTAGTTTTCAGCATACAAAAATTGTCAGCATCATAATTTTTTATTTACACCCGAATATTTCATTAGTCGGTGATTGTAAATGACATTTGTTATGGTTTGGATCTTGAATTTTCCCCAAAGGCCAATCTGTTGAAGGCTTGGTCACCAGCCTGTGCTGCTACTGGGAGGTAGTGGACCTTTAAGAGGTGAGGTCTAGCCTCACCTTAAAGTGGCCTTAAAGTGGCCTTAAAGTGGACACCCCCATCTCCTTCTTGTCTCTCTCTTTGTTTCTTGTCCTCCATGACATGAGCAGCTGCCTCCAGAAGATGTTTCCGCCATGATGCACCATACTGCCACAAGCCCAGTGCAACACACCCACAGACTGAAACCTCTGATACTCATCCAGAATAAACAGTTTCTCTTCATGAGTTGATTTATTCCTAGTATTTGTTCCAGTAACAGAATGCCGACAAGCACAGCATTGCTTTTTTTAATTTCAGTGTCTATGTATATGCTGCTGGTAGATAGAAATATAATTGATTTTGTACATTTAGCTTATATTCTGCAACCTTGCTAAACTCACTTTTAAAGCCCAGTTTTTTATAAATTACAGAGTATTTCCATGGAAAAGATTATGTACTATTGCAAACAGAGACACTTTTAGTTTTTCCTTTTTGTTTGCCTTTCATTTCCTGTGATTTGCATCCTGCATGGCTAGAGCTTCTGATGTAATGTTGAATAAGAGTGATGAGATAGACCTCCTTCACCTGCTCCTGACTTCAGGGGAAATGTGTTCAATTTCTTACTACTAAGAACATTGTTAGCTGCAGGTTTGAACTTTATAGCTATTTCTATAAACCTGAGAAAATATCCCTCTATTCCCATTTTACTGACATATGTTGAATTTTACCATATGCCATTTTCTACATCAATTGATACAATTTTTTTCTTTAGCTTTTTATTATGACAAGTTACACTGACTGACATTCAAATATTGAACCATCCTTGCATTCACAGAACAAACCCCACTGGGCCACAGGGTATACTTGTTTTTATATATTGCTGTATTATATTTACTAATATTTGGTTAAGAACTTTTTGTCTATTTCCATGAACAATATTGGTCTAGGTTTTTTGCTTTGTGCTTTGTTTGGCTTTGATATTAAAGTAATAACCAGCTTCATAAAATGAATGGAAAGCATTAATTTTTTTAACAATACTTTGCTGATGCCAGGCTCTTCCCACTGGGACCTTCCCTTCCTCTGGCCTCAACTCTTTGTAAAGACCAGGCATTCCAAGAAACAGGGTGCGAATGCCCTGTGCAGCCCAAGTGCATAGCGGCTCACTGATCAATACTGAAGCCCTTGTCCTGCTTAGCCTCACTCCTAGGGCTAGGGCTGTGCCTGGCTGCCCTCCTTGCCTCTCTTACAGAGGCTGAAAAGAAGCTAACAGAATCCACGTGTCTATTAGAGGAGTCTGCAGCATTGAATTTGGGCAGAAAGTACTCAATCTACTATTCTGTCACCTCAGTGTTCTGCAAGCCTGAGTTTAGGAGGTTTACAGAGAATCTGTGCTCAGCAAAGTCAGCACGTTCAAAACATTGAAGTCAGATCAATGTGGAAACTGTCTCAGAACTTGGACGGTTCACTGTTTCATGTAGCCAGAGTTACAAATTGTAGAGCTGTCCTACAATACAAAGTCTTTAATACGTCATGAAGGATGGCCGCAGAGACTACCTGGGTCACAGCCAAGTTGTCACATCCCAAACGCTAGACACATTTCTCACACTCTGGTCTCATCTGCAAGTCAAGCTCTCCTGCCCGGAAGCCAAGCCTGCACCCAGTGCAGCCCCTTCCTCACACCCCCACAGCCCCCACCCACTGCCCCAGCGAAAGCAGCCCCATCAGCCGGGCTGTCAGCAGCAGCCTGGTTCTTACACACACTCCCAGTCCTATGAATGACACAGGTTCCGTCTCCTGGAGGGGCGCAGGTGTTTAGAAGCTGCTTCTTCACCTGGCAATGCAGCCCAGGATGTCCAATGCTCTGATACACACCAGCCCCCCAAATCCTCTCACTCACACCCTACCCTACAGCACACACTCATGTATGAGCATAACCTGCACAACACACACACACACACACACACACACACACACTCTCTCTCTC
>PVJO010017384.1:0-38535 GCA_004026905.1 Hystrix cristata | reverse complement strand
AGAGGGGAAAGGGAAAATATGGAAAATGATGAATGAACCTGCTGTAAATAGGGAGGGAGGAAGCAGAGGGGAGGGGTGGGGGAGAGGGGGGAGAACCAAGATGCATCATGTATAGGTACAGAATAAATGTAATGAATGTGACCATTATATGTAGAATGTACCAATACATGTTCTTGGTTTAAAAAAAAATAGATCCCCCAAAATAATAGACCCAGTCAAAAAATGGGTAACTGAAATGACCAAATGCTTCTCAGAATAAATATGAGTAGGCAATAAACACATGAAAACATGTTCAATGTCTCTGGGCATCAGAGAAATGTAAATGAAAACAATGCTGTGATTTCCTCTTACTCCAGAAAGAATGGCTATCATCAAAATTTATATAATACCAAATACTGGTGAGGCTGCAGGGAGAAAGGAAAACTTCTACATTTTTGATGGCAATGTAAACTAGTACAACCACCATGAAAAACCATATGTAGAGTCCTCAAAAAACTGTAACTAGAAATTACATTTGACACAGCTGATCCTCTTCTATGTATCTTTCCAAAATAAATGAAGACATCATGTTATAGTGGTATATGCATACCCATGTTTACAGTAACACAGTCAGAATAGCTAAATCTTTCAGGCGGCCTATATCCACCAATAGATTAATGAATGGATGAAGAAAGTGTGGCATTTATACACAATGGAGTTCTATTCTGCCATAAAGAAAAGCAAATTTAAGTCATTTGAGGAAAAATTGATGCCCTTTGAGACTGTAATATTAAGTGAAATAAATCATACATACATGCTTAAATATTACATAATTTCTTTCATAGGAGAAACCCAAAGTACACAGTTTAGCAAAATAAAATATAGATAATAGGAAATGGAGGTAGATCTTCTTCACATGAGAAGGGGACCTAAAAATGAAGTAAGGTGGGAGTAAGTGGAGAGGAAGATATATTATGTACATGTACCAACTGCCCAAGAGAAATGTGATCATTATTTACTGTATGCAAATACTAATAAAATAATTAAAGATTTAAAAAAATAGTGGACTGGGGGATTTTACTCAGTGGTTAGAGTGCTTGTCTAGAAGTGCAAGGCCCTGAGTTTGATCCCCAGCACAAAAAAAAAAAAAAAAAGCATGGCCCAGAAAGCTAAATATTGTGTAATGGAAAGCCTGAACATATAGTTCCATCCTCATAGAAAGTCATGAAGTACTTGCCAACAAAATCAAAATTTTCCATTAACAATCTTACTTATGCATTCTTCTTAAGCAAGAAGCATTTTTTAAAGTGTTGCTATTCACTCTCCCTCATAGCTGGATACCTTATGTAGGGTTTTAAATGATCTGTTTGTTCTTTCTCTGCTGAAAGTCATCCACATATTGCTAAACCTGCCCTCTCTGCCCTCATGCAAGAAGATTAAAAATTATACTTAAAATGACTCTATGTAATTCAGCACTGGATCTCTCATCAAACTGACATTGGACTTTGACCATTAAGTAAAGTATCCTACAACATTAGGGGTTGATAGAGGCAAGAAATGCCTCAGGGACCATTCATATCATCCTTTGTCCAACGTCCACTGAAGTTACTTAGTTCCATTTGTTATCATGAGCTCCACCTCTTTAAGATTTCCACCTAATTGTCATAGTCTCTCAAGTCTAAACTCAGAACCACTCTTACTATGTTAAACTGGTGCCATTTAATTTTGCATCTTGGAAATGGTGAGATCATGGTACACTTAAATCAATAAGTGAGTAAAACTTGTGATATCTAAAATGTGTTTTCCTTGTTTGGGGAATTACTTGATTCCCCTCAAAATAGTACATCACAATTTAAGGATAATACAAATGCAAATCACAATGGAAAAAATATTACTGGTACTCAATAAATATTTATGTTTTTTTAAACTACAGTGTTTATAAAGCATGAATCTATTTCACTATAACTCTATTTCCATTGTGAGTAAAGGACTTAGGCACATTACCAGAAAAAGATTAGGGAAAAGTGACCCTTTGTTTTTCTTCTATTCAATTTAAGGATCTTTTATTGACCTTCCAAAATATTTCTCTTTCTTTAAAGGAAATGTTTTATCTAATTAAGAATTCTGGGCTCATTGGTTTTAAAAGAAACAGCGGCTCATAGGACAAAAGAGAATATTAACTTTGATCACAGGTCTTTTCTGAGCTTATTTTCTTTCAGTATAACCACTAATGACATATTTTAATGACACAAAATGTATGAGAAGATATTTAAATTAAACATTATTACTGCAGATTTAGGAAATCCTAGTAATTTCCTGACGTCTAATAGCATTTGTAGCTATTCTGTTTCTGATGGCTTTTAAAAAAATCAAATAACTTTGTTTAAGGACAAAAATAGAGGATTAGGAAATAATCTTCTCTCCCATAGTATATTATTGTGTAATTTTCTGGTTGCTCCACTCATAAGAGTTTTGGTTCACTGTGAATTCTGAGGGAAGAACTGACTGGTGGTTCAACTAGGTGGCCTTTGTCTCCTAAAAGGCAGATTAGATCCAGTAGGAAAGTTAGGAAGGCCCTTTCTAGAAAGCCACAGGATTTAAAGGTGTTATGTTTGGAAGAAGCATTATAAATCATTTTTCTGATAGTTTTCAAAGTCCTCATATGAGCTAATTTTTAAAACATTAATCTGAGGGAAGTTTTCCTATATGTACATTTAGTAAAAGTCAACTTCTTGTGTTGAAGTTTGAACTTTTCATCTTAGTTGTTCTGTTATGAAATATAGGAAGCCGAAATGGTTCTTCTTTCAACCCCACACTTTACTTCATTCCTGGATTTCTTACCTTATAGCACTGTTATAACCTTCAGAGATAGCAATTTATGTGGAAGTATTTTAATAAATTATAAAATACAGCATGCAGACAAAATAATATTAGTAGAGTAAAACATAAACTTTCAAAGTAGTACATGATATGACAAAATGATAAATGGGTATTTAGACAAGAAGTATTCCAAAAGTGGGCAGAACATAAAGTTATAAGATATCCGCTGGGCTATGAAATTTGACATAACACTGGTTAGGGCTATTGGTCATCAGAGATGCCAAATAAGATTGATTCTGAAAATCTGAGAGTGCTTCCATATGGAATTTTGTTAACCGGTATTGTGTAACTTTATTTGGGGATAGAATTGTCTCTTTGAGTTTTCCATTGCATGACATCTTTTGAGTTTCCGGGCCTTATTGTTTTAAATTCTGGCCAAGAATTAGTTCATTGGGATCATTTATTTTATTATTCACTCTGTCCTTTGTGCTACTGTACTTTTAGAATATAACATCAGATTAAGAGCCCATTTTACTTAAGAATTTGCAAACTAATTACTAATACAGCATTTTAAGTATCTCTTCTTTCCCTGGCACATTTATATGTGCATCCAAGTGTTCTTTGTAGGGAGCACTCAAAAAGCATTCTGAGTCATACCTAACAGGGCCTAAACTTTTCATGCATCTCCATCAGTTGATTTCATGCATGGTCTAGCTGTTTGTCAAATAACTGTTCCTGAAAGTCCAGTGTCAGAAAACGCAGGGAGCAACTGTACAGGCTCCTCCTGGCACTGAAGAGCACATCGATGTGCCTACTCTCTGGCTCAGAGGCCAGCCTTCCATACTGAGGGTCTCTAGAGGTATCCGGAAGCAATCCCAGGCCTGCATCAGTCATCTGAATCATGCCTATAGCAGCCCCATCTATAAACCCTGCAATATTACTTTGAAGGCTCATATTGTATACAGGCCTTAGCCTATCTTTGGAAATCAGCAGAAAACAGCAATATTGCTTTTTGAAATAACCCAAATGGCTGATTAGAGAAGCTACAGACATCCTTACTTTCTATGATGTATGTGTAAGTATGAAATCATTCTCGTAATACTAAAAAAAAAATTCCCTTGTGGCTAAAAGGAAATGAAAGTATTCTTTCTTAAATTTAAAAGTTCTAAAACTGCAAGTTCATCAAAAATGTACATACAACACACACGTGCAATTTTATAAGTCATTGTACACTTCCTCCCTATCTCAACACTTACCATGTTTTAGCTTTATTACTATTGTGTGACTCCTTAGATGTTGTGGGAATCATAGTTTTCCAGAAAAAAAAGATAATTATGTGTCAGGCTGATCTGACAAATGGCTATAAATTTTGAGTCATGGACATTTGAATTCCTCGCGTATCTAGTACTTTCCCCACCTTCTACCACCTTCTACTTAATATTCTCATGTGTTTTAGCCTGCTCCTGAACAAAGTAGATTTCTGAGATTTTAATTCGTGTCTTGCCCACTTAGATCTAAAGTATTATTTTACTTCTTTCCTGGCCATCTAGAATAGTTTATTTTATTTCACAATACTTTTCATGAGTTTTATCATTTTAATCCTAGTTTATTACCACACTATGGTGTTAATTTTATTTCACTGACATTGATACCTGTGTAGTAGCTGTACCTTAAGCTTGAATACTATAATTTAGTATGTCCAGAGATTAAATTTGGATTTGAACTAAGTTATTAGACTGCCCTCCAAGGAATGCAATTTCTGAGGAAATTACAATTACAGTTTATTTCCTTCAAGTGGTGAAATTTGATGAAGATTTCAAAAAAGAGTCTGCATGACTGTAATGGAAATTAAATCTCTAAAATGCGTATACAAGTCATAGTCAGGCACTTTGTGTACAGCCTCTGATGTTCCTGGCCCCACATTTTATATTAGTGATGCTACTAATAATTTTTTATAGTCTTGGACTTGCTTCATGCGGGTGAAAACAGAAATAACATCATTTCATGTTTCACACTCAATTTGGTCACCTTTGATCAATAAAGGTATGAGAAATATTTGGTAATTGTTGCTGCCCTTCATTCTTCAGGTGAAACATTCTGATATTTATTTCTTAAGCCTCCACAAATACTTCCCTGCCTCAGAATATGGCTTCACATAAAGTCATAGGAAAATATGGTAAGTGGGATGGCTTTTGCAGGCTTGTCTCAGTCCTATCTCTATCCTAGCAATGACCAGACTTCATTCTTGGATTCTCTAAAAACATATGAAGTCTACATTAAGCAAGCAACACATTTACTGGTTGTAATTTGAATGAGTAGAAGCAGGCTATATTTATTCATTAGCTTAGTGGCTTTCTCTTATATTAGACATGCGGCATTTAGGACTGAACTCTGTTCCTCAGAAAAGATACATCATTGTTAGACTTTTACAGTCAGTTGAAAATAAGAACCTTGATTTTGACTAAACTATGTATGTACCAAACACAGGAATGTTCTTAAGAACAGTTGTGCCCTATACTAATATAAAGACAGTATCAATGATTCTGATCTGACAAATGGCTATAAAGTTTGAGTCATGGACATTTGAATTCCTTGAATATCTAGTACTTTCTCCACCTTCTACCACCTTCTACTTGATATTCTCATGTGTTTTAGCCTGCTCCCAAACAAAGTAGATTTCTGAGATTTTAATTCGTGTCTTGCCCACTTAGATCTAAATTATTATTTTACTCCTTTCCTGGGCATCTAGAGTAGTTTATTTTATTTCACAGATCTTAAAGAGATAGAGAAGAATATATTCCAACATATTACAGACTGGGAAAGGTGTCCATACACATGACCTCAGGCAAATGATGACTGAGTGAGTCCGTGGAAACAACAGATCCACATTAAACCAATGGTCATGGTGGCTGTGTGTGTGTGTGTGTGTGTGTGTGTGTGTGTGTGTGTGTGTGTTTATGCATATGAAAATATGTTGGGTAACTGGGTATGAATGTGAAAAAAATATATATATATATATCCCCAACAGTCCCAAAGTAGTCCTGTATCTCTATCTGGTATGTGATCACCAGAATAAGTGCCCCCAAATTTTTTAGATGGAATATCTGGGGAAATCATTACTATGTAAATTTCACAGGCTATTGAAATGTATTTTTATTCTGGAGATCCAGCTACATTCTTAGTCAATAAGATTATGGGTCTGAAAACTGTGTAAGAAACTAAGATTCTTCACTAGAATATCCGTTCTCAGCCTCCTTAGTTATATGTTATTTTCTTATGTTAAAAATGGAAGAATCCTCTTGTTAACCGCCAATCTCTTCTGCTCCCAGTTAGGCAATGTTTTATTAAGGGTCTCTGTAAGTCTCTTTGGGCTTCCAGTCCAAATTTGTTGGTTCATATGACATTTGACCTCCTGGGGTCCAGTGGCTTCCTGACACCACCTGGCGTTTACCATTTGGGATGTTATCACCCCACTGACGTTAGAGATCCAGGTTTCATGACCGTGTCCACTGTCTTTCCTGGCATCAGAGGCCTCTCCACTGAACTTTTCAGTGATGCTAGTGTGCTTTTCACTGTCATTTTCCCTGCGGTCTTGGGGAACAGTGGGCCCTCTGGGCGTCACCCAAGAACTCATCATCTGTGTTTCTTCCAATCAGAAACCATTTATCCATTCCAGAATGCCCACTTTACCAAGACCATTATTTCTTTCTTGTCCCACAACCACCGGAAATAGTACATTTCTTCTTTACTCATTCTGGGTTGTCATATTTTCTGTGTTTCTAGAAACAGTCTTATTAGAGAGTTTGCATACCTCTGGGGACCTTGTCAGAGTGTTAAATCCTGAATATACATATAGTATTTCTTATTCAAAATACTCTTCCTCATTTAAATTTACATGCTAGCCTTCTTTATCAAGCCCTTTCATAGTCCTTATCCAGTGTATTTCCCTGTTCATGTCAGGGGAGGCCCGTTCAAACTTGCATCTCTGTTACTGGGTTTGTCATATTCCCACGTTCAATTGTGCTGTGATTTAGATCCATCTGGCCTACAGTTTTTGGTAGAGTCTGCTAGATCAACTCGGTTACACAATGAATGTGCCCATCACCCAATGACTAACTGTGTAAGAAGATTCTGGCCTTGTGGCTCCACAGCCTTGGAGAAGGGTTAAGCAAAGGACAAGTCTTTACCCTGATTCTGAACTTTTTCTTCTCTATGACCACCTTCTCGATCATGTTACTCTTTTTATTGACCTAGAGGCAAGGAGTAGATTTAAGAGTAGGTCCCGAGTGAGACCTGAGTTGTCTTAAGGGAGATCTCTGCATTGCTTTTCAGAATAAAGGAAATAGCATTTTTTTCTTAAAGAAATGGCATTTCACATCTGCAGACTCAAAGTGTTCAATAGACTGAATAATCAAGGCTTACCAGGTAGTCTACCCAGATTTCCCTATCCTGTGCATCTGCATCCCAGAGTTTTCCGACCAAGACCTTGAACATGGTCTCCTGTTGGAGTCTGATTTGTCAGGCAAGAGCTCAGTGACAATGACTAGAGTATTGCAGGATACAAACCAAGAAACACGACTGAAACCAGACTGTTACTACATGTCCACAAATAAGCCTGACTTAATGCTATGCAAAGGGACTCCAGAGGGCCATAGAACTTGTTTGCCAGCCTGACACTCAAATGAGCTCTGAGACTGATTTTGACTAGCCATGTGGCTGAGGGACACCTGACCCCAAGATGTGTGACTGAAAGAGGCCCAAAGAGGGCATCTCCCTTTCCCAGCATGAAGCCTCCCTGCCTGGCTATGTCCTCTCTCCTGCACCTTCCACATGAAGAGTCACAAGAGCAGGGACCAGGTCAAGATCTGTTGCCTTTGCTAGGACTGTGTTTGCTGAAGCACTGTTAAAATGACCTTCAGTTTAAAAGTCTGTATGTATCTTATACAGACAAAATGCTATTTAAAAGTCTTGCAGCTACACCTGTGTTAAAATTTTGGTTGCATATAGTTGCACATGCCTATAATCCCAGCTACTCCAGAGGCTAAACCAGGAGGATGGCAAATTCAAGGGTACCCTCAGCAGCACAGTGAGACACTTTTTCTATATAAAAATGTAAAAAGGGGTGGGGATGTAGCTGAGTAGGAGAGTGCTTGCTTGCCTAGTATGCAGGAAACCTTTGGTTCAATCCCCAGTACTACATGCACACACACACACGCGCACACATTTGCATATGGGAACTGAACTCTTTTCCAAGGAAATACCCTCTCACATGCAGAAAATATAAGCAAGCAGCTGTTCAGCATTTATTGTTATTGCAGGAAGCTCTTACCAGGTCTGGTGTGTTGGAAAGTGTGAATTTTTTTCTTCCGCTGAGGGAGGTTTTTAATCTGTGATGTGGAAGGACTCTAGTGTCTTCTGTGAGTAGAGAAGTTGGAGATTAAAAATGTGAATTTAACAGAGGTCAATTTCCCGAGTGCAGGTTATCAGGCCTGTTTTGGAGGAAGAGGAAAATCTGAGTTGTGGAGAAAAGGTAGAAGATCAGTGACTTTGAAGCATCAGAATGTGGAAACAGGAAACTTATCCTGAGAGGAGACTGTTGGGGGTCAGAGACACTTACCTGTTCTGGAGGAAGACGATAAGGATGTAGAATGTGGATGCACTGAGAAAAGAAATAAATAATTGCAAGCAGCTGAGAAGAGAAGGGGAGTTTTCTAACCTTCTACAAAACAGGAAACGGTATACTTTTTAAACAGTTGCTGACCACTGAACACGGAAGATCATGTAGGGGGAAGCATTCTCTGCAGCCTTTAGACATTGACAGTAAGAAGTCCTTAAATTCTTGGCAGAAGTAGGGCTCATTTGGCTGAGGAAATCTAATACAAAATCATCTAATTAACAAGTTTAAGATTAAGCTGAATTCAAATGATGTCAAGATTAAAATGGCCTTATGAGGAGAGTATTGAGGTGAATATAATAAAACACTATATATATATATATATATATATGTGTGTGTGTGTGTGTGTGTGTCGAAAAGTCATAGTGAAACTCATTAACTTGTACAATTAAGATAAGTTAATGTTTATAATAAAAAGATTAAAATGTATTCTTTCCATCTTTCTATTCTTTAATGTGTTTGGCTTCATTATCAAACTGGTTCTCATGATGGTTCCTGTAGATCAAGGTTTATATCCTATTATTTTGGAGTCAGAAAAAGAAATGTTTTATTTTTTAGTGGTTCTAATAACAGGTCTCTGAAATAAATCTTATTGGCTCAGGTTTTCTCAGCTTGGTTTGCATGCCTGCTTCTCAGCCAATCCGTGTGATGGACTGTTCCAGAAACCTGTCAATCCTGGGGTGGGGGCAGGGCCACAGTTCTCTCTCCAATTTAGCAACGAACAAGTCGGAATGTGAGAGTGAGAGATGGATTGTTAGCTGAGAAAACCAGGGAGAAGATACTAGAAACAGGGTGGGGCATGATGGAGTGAAGATTTGCCAAATCAGAAGAACTGTTCTCACTATTCCTTAATCCTTTATATTCTGCTTGTCCAAAACATGGCCCACAAGGAGGATTGTGATGTTTGTTTTCCTCCTGCCCGGTTCTTTGCCTCAGCACCAAGAGCAGAGAGCAGAGCCCTCCCGGCTTGGCCTCACACCACATAAACACCAAATACATGTCTCTTTGCAAACACTCTGTTAGTTTTGATTTTTGGCTGCACTCTGACTTGTTCGATGGGTTGCTCTATGTTTGCCGAGTTCTCCCTTGAGTGCCATCTGTAGGCTTTTTCCATTCTCTCCCTCCCAACTGCTGAACTTATCACTCTGGGGACAACACTGACTTCACTGTTATTTGTTAACAGTGTTTGGCTTTCTGTGTGTGTGCATCCGAGCAGTGAGGGAGGCCGTCGCAGGTCGCCAGAGTCTGGCCCATGTGTTGTGGCAAGTACTGGGAAGTCTATATAATAAACAAAGAGACAGACACTGACATTTTGATTGCCCAATTTATCGTGAAACTAACAGGAAAAAAGGAATATGCGATGTTAGATGTACTGAGGCAAGAAAGAAGGGATGGTTGTTGAATACATTGAAGAGAGTCTATATTTTTCTTTCTCTAAGCGGCTGAAAGTCAGGTCTTGGAAGTAGACTCAGGAACTTCTGCAACCTTTCTAGCTTGGGCATCAGGCAGGAAGAACACGGGTCTCCACCTGCGGCTCCCACCTGTGTAAAGGACCTGGCGTCAGCCCTGAGAGCTCGGGGCTTCACCGCTGAGGCCTGCCATTGGAGTGGCAGTGTTCTTTTTTAAGCAAGCTATTCGCGATTCAAAGGGAAGCAGTGCTAGTCCACAGCGAGAAGCCTGGTTCCTGCGGGGCCCAGTTAACTTTGCAACTTTCTCTGGGTTCCGACTGCAGATTAAATTTTTTTTTAAGTCTAAACTTCAGAGAATTGACTTAGAATTCTCATCTCATTATGTAGCTATAGCAGGAACATAGATTTGTAAAAGGTTTTAACATTTAATAATTTTCTACTTATCTTTCAGCAGGACGTTCCTATAAACATATTATCAGATGATTGTGGTGTCTCCTCTATAAATACTTCTAGGAAAATAATTATTCTGTGCGAATGAACTTTTAATAGTATGGGCAGGATTTTAATCAGAGGAAATGCAAGACACAGGAGGTAGAGATACCAGGTGTGTTCAAGAAAAAGGCAGATGCATCTGGAGAAAGGAGTAAGAGTGTCTCTCTCTAAGCTAAGAGGACAGTGCAAATTAGGGGACCCTGCTGAATGCTTTTGCTTATCCAGTGGGTCTTTCTTTTCCCAGGTGTTTTGGTCAGTTCCGCTTCATCCTACTAACTAGCTCTCTCAGAGGTTTAGTGACAGAGCTGAAAGTGTTACTGATCTCTTTGGAAAGATGCTGTTGAACGTACTGGGTTGGGAGACTAGAACTACGGTTGCTGGTCCAGATGCTGGTGATATCTGGCTTTCTGACTCTTGCTTTCAATATCCAACTTACATTTAGTTTCATGTTGGTTTGTTCTTGTTGAATTTCATGTTGGTTTGTTCTTCCAATCGATGCCATTATGTGCTTTCGCTTGAAATAGACACTTTGTTGTCTATTTCATCTAGGAAATAGATTCCTAGACACTTTGTTCAGTCCTAATTATCTCCTAATTTTGATGATAATTTGTAAAATTTGTGTTTTCCTCAAAGAAATTGCTGGAGGGAAGACACAACTTTATAGGTATGCTACTGTGTGCTATCATCGCCAGCAGTATTTACTGAGGGCTTGCTCTGTGACATGTGCCATGTCAAGTGTTTATTCATTTTATTCTTCAGTTTATCCAAGATGAAAGGTACTACTATTATCTCAATTTTAGAGGTGAGAAAACTGAAGCTTACCTAGACGGAAACCGTAAGTCAAATTAAACCCCTCCTCCTTTCCCAGGATCGTTTAAGAAATGCTAGATTGAGGTCTTGAGATCAAGTTGGTTTACATTAAAACCCCTGACTTAGGTCCCTGTGATACATTTGCTGTTGCCTGAAGTTAATAGGAATGATAAATTACTAGGGCTCCTTAGTTGCCGCCTACAGATCATTAAATTTGCAGGAGGCACGGATTTCTGGCCTCAGACCTTCCTTTCCGATGGACACCTGCAAAGTTCATCATGGCCCGTTGGTGTAAATCGGCTCACAGACTGCCAGTGTAAGGTTTCCATTTGGTTCCTTTAAATATTTTAAATCTTCATTCTTAAAAGGCTATTGGATGTCTCCTCTATCGTTATGCTAATTTAAAAAAAAATGTTAAATTCAATTACATAGATCTTTCCAAGGCTATGAAAGTTTTGATGGCTAATAAACTACTACCCACAGTGATTCATAAATAAAAACCATCAAAACAGCATAACCCTCTGCTATACCTTTAATTGGACAGCTAATGATGGAACAGGACAAATTTGCTTTTCCTTCTGCACCAAACCTCTGCGAATTCAAAGCACTGTATTCAATTTTGTAACTTAATTGCATCATTTTACCAGAAGAAGGCACTAGCCATGCATCCCCTGTACCTTTCAGGAACAAAGAAACAGATCAGTCCCTCAGACAGCTGCCTGGGCCTGCTGGGTCCCCCCCCCCCACTCCCTTTTGCCTCTTCAGACTTTCTGCAGCTTTGTGCAGCTTTCAAAGTGTTGAATGCCGAAAAGAATCTCTAGGTGCTCTGCACTTTGCATATATTTATAAAATTATGCTTTAGTCTTCTCTCTAAGGAAAATAAATAAAACTCTAAGTTATTCTAAATTTAAGGAAGGAAAGTCAATTCGGAGAGGGTCAGCTTATGTCGACAGTTATTCAGACAAATATATGATCATTAGGAGAAAGGAAAACAAAAACAAAAGCAAGGATCATCCCAGAAAGAGTGTACGAATGAGATGGTTGTTTCACCTATTGAGTGCTCAGGAAAAATCTCTGTCTAGATTATTTGGTCTCTCCATCTAGCTACCTATATGTACAAATATATACATGCCTCCTGTTTGGCTTTTAAATTTTTATCTAAAATTTTATTATTAATTGACAAATACAAATTTCATGTATTTATGGAGCACAGTGTGATATTATGACATATGTATATACTGCAGTATAGTTATATCAAGTTAGTTAACATATCTGCCACCTCAGACACTTATAAATTTTTCGTAGGGAACATTTCAAAAATGTATTCTTTAGCCATTTAAAAATATATGTGTGATTGTTAATCTTGATGTGTCAGCATCATTGGATTAAGAAACGTCTAGCAGATTATTACAGCATGCTTCCGGGTATGTTCAGTGGGTCATGGAGACGTGGCCTAGGGTACAATATATGGTTCCTGGCCCCTTCCTATCTGAGCTTTCCCCGCTCTGCTTCCTAGCCACCGTGAACTCAGCAATTTTGCTCTACCACGCTATTTAGCCATGATGACCCTGTCCTGAAGCCAGTGAGCCATAGAAAGAAACCGTGAGCCAAATTAAATGCGCCCCTCCTTGGCACCATCAGTGTTGTGTATTGTGTCCAGTGGTGTGAAACCTAATACTGCATAATACATTATTAACTATAGTCACCATGCTGTGCAATAGGACTTGAAAACTTCTTCCTCTTCAACTGATACTTGAATGTTTCTCTACTCATCTTTCCTTTTCCTCCCCAGACTTTAGCAATCAACATTTTACAGTTAGAAGTTGAGATCATGTGGTACTTGCCTTTTTTTGTTTGTTTGTTTAGTTTATTTCATTTAGCATAGTTTCCTTTAAGAGTATGTTGTTGCAATGACAGAATTTCTTTCTTTTTCACTCTTCTAAAGTATGTTTCCTCATCTTAATTTTCTTAGAAGAATGAAAGGGACAGAAATGGGTAGGAGGGCAGTGGGTCTACAGCGGAGGGGCTGGGGAAGTTATGAAGAAGGAATATCCTAAAATTAAGAACCTCTTTAGCTTGAATTACTCAGTAATGCATCTTGATTTTTATATCCATTAATGAGACTTTGCAAAAAGAAAAGTGTAACTGAGTAAATTTTGAGATTGCTAGGTGAAAGATAAATGTAGAGAAGTTATTTATTATTTAATGTCCAAGACTATAGTGTTTCACTTAATTTATTTAAAAATATTAAAGTTTTGTAGATTCTGAGAAGAAATGTATTTTTCAATAACTAAGCATCATTTATTTAGCTTTACTGACTGCAGTATGGTTTATTTTATCAAATATTTCACAAATTGCTGCTTTTAGGTAGAGCCTGCCTCTATTTTCCACATCTCTTATTTATCCTATCCTGCCATTAGTCGGTCAGCATTCTCCCCCCACTCCCTTGAAGGAGAGAAGGGGAGAGAGAGAAAGAGAGCCAGAATACCAATATAAACTGGCAAATGATTGCTAAGATCGCTAGGAAACCTGCAAATAATTACAGAACACACTATTATTTTCTTAAGGGACTAAAATGATATTTACTTTTAATGTATCCACTAAATGGCACAATTTACATTCTTCATTCCACACATAAACTGAAAGAAAGCAGTGATTTTCTTTGCATCACATCTTAAATGAAAGTAAACTTTGTGCAAATTTCAGGCTTCTGATGGACGTACCTCACTCTAGCAAAGATTGAGGTAATGGCTGGAAGAGAAAGAGATCTGAGTTGATAGCAAAAATGATCTTTTATCTTTCCTGATAGATCGTGGGCTCTGAGTAAGCATGAATGAAACACGGACCTCGGGTCTCACAGAATAAATGAGCTTCCTAGTAACTGATATTTATTGTAACTTTGCTGAACTAAACCTAGAATGTTCATGCAGGTTTCTTGGCCCAGAAGTCATGAAAATTCTTACATGGGGAGGAGCCTGGGAGTACAACATTAGCATCCCTTTGAAAGCACACCTCAGTTCCTCAAGTATCTTCAGAAATGCAGAGCAGGCCTGCAGAGAGCTGCCCCCACAATGAACCCTTGTAGGGGCCTGGACTCCAGAAAGGTTTGAGCTGGCGTGATTCCCACGAGTGCAGAAGAGGGCAGACAAAAGGGAGGTGACTCCATGGGAAGGACTGCAGGTAGGATTAAAGAGTGATCAGTAGACTCAAAAGAAGAGCTTACTAAAGGATGCTTTCGACTGTACATTGGAGAGAATGCCTGCGGCCATTCTTCTTATTTCTCCTTTTACCTTCCCCAGTTGCATGAAGGGAGCTGGTAGTCATTTCGAGCAAAGCACCTTCTGAATCTGAATGTATCTGAATTTATGATAGGAGAAGGGTTTAGATGATGCTTGAAGGAGTATTAATCATTTCTTTTTGGTTGTTGCTTTCCTATTCTATTGCTGTTCTAAAATTCAATTCCCTGTCTGAGCTGTGACTCAGTAACATGGCATCAGACTGAGTTTCCATGAGAATAATGTCAGATAGGTTTTCTGTCATGGGCGTTACAGTGACTGTGTGTTGAGGAAGATTCTAAGGTCTGGCCTGAGCTAAGGACTTGGAGGAGAGGGGTGGCTACACATTTCCCAACCCTGTATTTTTGAAAATATAACTGGAAACACAATGATTTAAAAACTTGTTGCAGAAGTCATCTGTCATTAAACCTGGTTGGAGGGATCTGGAAAACTTCATCAGGCTGGCTTTAAATCAGAAAGATGTAATTAATTCCTGGTGTTGTAAAGGGAAGCCATTCCTATGCCGCTGCAAAGCCTCAATCTTGGTAATAGCACTGAGCACTTATTAAACATCTATTACGTGTCAGACATAGTTGCAGGTTCTTGGTACTGGTTCTAGTTTAACAGCTTCAGAACAGCCTTGTGATCTAGATGCTTCTGTAAATGAAACAAGTGTAGAAAATGAAGGAATTGCTCTCGATGATAAAACATGGTTAGGTTTTTTTTTTATATTAAGTAATAGCAGTAATTGAGGTAAAGATGAAAAATAGTCAAGTAGGGATGGTTGTAAGTATGTAAATTGCTCTTTTGTACCAATACCTTAGTTTCAACAGTAACTCATTTAAATCCTGGCTAGGCATTTTGCATGCACTGGCTCATTTAATATCTATAATGATTCCACCAGGTAGCTTTGGATATTCCTAAGCAGTGACTGGTAGGGTCAATAGCAGACAGTTAAAACTGAATTTATACACACTAAGGGACAAATGTAGTTCTAATTTTCTCCCACGGATACATTTCAAATATTACCTTTCTTAACACAGAGAAGAAATGGGCAGGTCATGGGGAGGTCCATGTTCATTCTCGACAAAGGAATGATTCACTAAACCTGTGGTGTTGTGTCAGTGGTCTCTGGAAGTAAGGAGGTACTTTATATTTTTCATTTTACTATCAGATAATATCAAATGAAACTTCAACGCAGGTAAACATTTCATAAACCTCACTTGGTCTGTATAACTCGTTATGTATGTCATTTCTCTTTTGCCAGTTTTCTAATGGTCCCTCTTGAGAGCCAAAACCAGCAAGCATTAGCAGAGAGGAGGAAGATCTGTCAGCTTTGTGTCTACTACTCACACAAATTATCTCCAGAGAATCTAGTTCAAGTTGCTTTATTTTATTTTTGAACTTCAAATCACCATTTCTGTTTTTGACCAGTGAAGTCAAACCATGCTGTGTTTATTCTCAGTACATTTGCTTGGAAATGCACATAGATAGTAATTCACACAAATAGACAATGGATCATTAGAGTAATCCTTCAGCTTATACATTATTATTATTGTTATTAAAAGAGTAATGGCTGGCTGCTTCTACTCTTTCTCATATGCATCCTCTTTGGAAAGGCCCTAATTCCTGTAAATTTTCTCTTGCTTTGATACCAGTTTTTGTAGCCCAGCTGGGACCCCTTTCTCTCTCCAAATCATGGAATTGATAAGTAAGATTATGAAGCAATTAATCAGTGAAGGAAGGTTTATTCTTAGCTAAAAAGAGAAGTGGAAGACAGAATTACAAACTAACTCCTTGCCCTGTTGCGGTCTGGAAGTTTTGTTCAGAGAAGGTAAAAGGATGAAGAGCGGATACGCTAATAAAAGAAAGGAGTATTCATGCCCTTTCTGGGAATGGGCGGATATTTACAGGAATTTGGGTGCCACCAATGTTGGCTCTTCTATGGTTCTGTTTATATTCAAGACCATTGTCAACTGTCCTGACCTTGTGTGGGGGACACTTGGCATGCAAGTGGGACTATGATAAAGATGAAAGCTCTCTGGTGATCCCTTTAGCGGTGTTTTAAATCCAATCAGCATTTGTAGCCTGCTTGAAGAGGGACTTCTGGCCCTCAAACATCCTGTCCTTACAGATGCCCAAAATTAGAATGGGATAGAAATTCAGCTAGGTTACCCAGGCAGTGCACTGGGTGACAGTTTAATCTAAGAAGCAGTGAGAATTCTGTGGGGAAGAGCTGATATCAACAGAAACTGGTCATTCTTAGACAATAGTTCTAGAGAGAAAATGTTCTACGACTACGACATAAACATTACAGAATAACATTGTTTTGAGCTAAACTTTTGCACTGGGATGAATGAATCAGAATAAAATTCAAAATAGAATCAACCATGCTAAAAGTTCCATGTAACAAATAGGAAAATAAATTATCTGACCTTCCCCGAAATCGGGAGGGAGAGGCCTGTTTGTCCAACAGATCAGTTGCAACTGGCACAAAATGAAGTCATTTTTGCCTTAATTCTTGTACAAAAATATCAAAGTACAATATATACATTAATAAATATGCAATAAAAGCACTTCTATGTAATTGATATGAACTAATAAAAAACAAAAAAGTAATGTGATCTGATATTAATCAGGTTTTTATTGTTTTGTTTCTCTAACCATACTTTAGAAGGAAAGTAACTCTGAAGTAACCAATCCTTGTATATTCTTTGTTTCTGCTTTTCTCAGTGTCCCTTTGTCTATAAAGTCTTCTGCTCAGCCCATAAGAATACTTACTCGGTTTTACAGAGTGAAATTTGGCTCAATTCCAGAATAGAAAACAAAGCCAATTACTATTTGCCAATTACTAGTTGTAATTTTTGTCCTTTCACATAACTGACAACGGACAGGAAAAAGAACATAAGGCTCAAGTATGAAATAGAAAGCATCAAATTTTTCTAATTGTGTTATAACTGCAAATGAAACAGATGGATAACACACACCAGGTTATAGTCATTGGAACAAGGGTATTGGACTCTTACAGACTCAAAGTTGGAATCCTGTGACCATGTTTAACTGGTTAAGTGACTCTGAGTAGATTAGATAGTGTTGTTTAGACTGTTGCCCATCTGTGAAATTGAGACCCTGACAACTCAGGGTCTAGAGATCGCTACGTGAGATAAAATACATGAAGTGTTCAGAACAATGCCTGGTTGATGGTTGTTAAGTAGAGACTTCTTTTTTGGAACTGGCTTGTCTTTAAGAAGAAATATAGGATTTAATTTTTTTCCTGTGGAAAGATACTTTGCATAAAAAAACAAACAACAACAAATCACACCCTCTCAAACAGAATAAGAACAAAAGGCAAAACACTTCCCTGCAAAGAAAGGAGACACTTTTCTTTGGTGGGAAATATCAGTATTCCCCTCAGCAGGAAAGAAGGGTGTTCAAGTTTCTTATTGTTTTCAAAGACACTGGCAATTTATTTAATCCACTTTAATTATTCGACTTTCTTCTTTTCTTGGTTAGAGCTCATGAATGTCCCTTCAGGAGCTCCTTTTGTCCTCTCACCCTTCTCTTCTTTGTTCTAATGCCTCAGGTGAGTTCTACCTCAAATTCTTAGTTTTGGGCATAGTTGTAAACAAGCTTGACCCATAAAAACAAATAGAGAACATTTTATTTGGAAGGAATTATTTGTTTTAAGAGAATGCAAGTAAGCAGCCACCACGTGAAAGCATTACTTCTGACAAGTACTCTGATACAGTGAAACAGAGAGTGGTGACAAGCACACTTACGATGCACAAGTGCTGAGGGTCACAGACAAGGAGCCTACAGGTCAGCCTTGCTCTGGGGACTCTGAAAAACTTTTTGGGAGTGAATGTCTGAGTGAGTTAGCTAAAGGGAGAGTAGACAGAGTATGACATGGAGAGTTCATCACTGGTGTACAGGAATACACTGAGAAGGAAATGAAGCAAACATTTTCCCCAAAAGCATCAAGAACAATTGAATATTTAGAAATTAACTTAGCTAAGCAAGTGAAAGACCTCTATGATGACAATTACAGTACTCTGAAAAAGGAGATTGAAGAGCACATCAGAGAATGGAAAGATATCCCATTTTGGATAGACACAACTGATATTGTCAAAATGGTCATACTCCCAAAACTGATATCTAGATTTATTGAAATCCTAATCAAAATACCAAAGCATTTTTCAGAGAACTAGACAAAACAATCCTAAAATTTATACAGAACTAGAAAAGACCAAGAGTAGAAAAATTAATCCTGAGCAACAAGAGCCAAGAAGGAAGCATCATAATCTTCTACTTCAAGTTATATCACAAAGCTACAGTGATAAAAACAGCATGGCACTGGCACAAAAGCAAACATAGAACAGAGTAGAGGATGCAAAACATCCCTAGTGTTGGTAAAACTGGTTATCCACAGGGAGAGGGCAATTTAATGTATCTTACCACTCACTAAATTAATACCAAAATGAATCAAATATCTCAATACTAAAACAGAAACACCTAATCTGCTGGAAGATAAAATAGGTAAAACTCTTGAAGGCATAGGCCCAGGTAAGAACAGAACACAAATTGCACAAGAAATAACATCAAGAATCAACAAAGGGGATCATATAAAATTAAAAAAGCTTCTGCACAGCAAAGGAAACAACCAACAGAGTGAAGAGACAGGTTGGAAAAAAAAATTTGCCAGCTATTCCTTGGACATAAGACTGCTATCTACAATACACAAAGGACTTAAAAAAATTGGATGTATGCCCCCAATAAAAGATGCAATCAAAATGTGGGCAACTGAAATGAATAGGCACCTCTCACAAGAAGAAGCACAAAAGACTAATAAATACGTGAAAAGATGTTCAGCATCTCTGGCCATTGGATAAATGCCAACTAAAACAACGTGTGATTCCATCTTACTTCATAAAGAATGACCAGTAACAAGAACTCAAATAACCTATGCTGGTGAGGCTGCAGGGGAAAAGGAACACTTCTACATTTTTGATGGAAATGTGAACTAGTAGAACCATTATTCAAATCGGTATAGAAATTCCTTGAAAAACTAAAAATAGAAATTCCATTGGACCTAGCTATTCCCCTTCCAGGGAACTCTTCCTGAAAGATCTCATATTATAGTGATACATGGATACCCATGTTTATAGTACACAACTCATAATATGTAGCTAAATCCAACAGAGGAGTGTATTGAAATATGATTTTTATACACAATGGAGTGTTATTCTGCCAGGAAGGAGAATACATTTGAGTCATTTGTAGGAAAATGTATGCACCTTGAGTCCATAATGTTAAGTGAAATAAATCAGACACAAAAGCTTAAATATCACATAGTTTCTTTTGTATGAGAAGCTCAGAATATAACTAAATAGCAAAATAAAAGATAGATAACAGTAAATAGGGGAATAGATCTTTTGTAAAAGGGAAGGGGACCAAGAGATGTTAGGGGGGGTGAAAAAAGAATTGAGATATGTAAATGTACCAACTTCCCACAAGGAATGTAATCATTATATACTGAAAACATGTACCAGTGAAGAAATAAAAATTGGAAAAAAACATGCCATGGAGAGGAAAAGGTAAGCACAAGGATCCTTTGGTGTGAAAGAGATTTCAGTTGTGGAAATAGAAGAAAATTTAGAATGGTTGGAGATATAGCTTGTGAGCAAGCACCTTAGAATCTCTGAGGTTGTAGGGATTCCCACAGTTTCCTAAACTTATTTTTAAATCCATAGATTTATTAATTGCACAAGTGAGTTATAACGTTAAAGGCAAATCCACAGTGCAGATAATAGGAGAGCTAATTCATGAGGAAAGGGCTGGAATCTTTGGACTATATACTAATCCCAGCAAATAAGACAGGCTGCAATTATAAAGAAGTGTGGTATCATCAGTCTGATCCAAATTCTCAGCAAGTAAAGAGACACATACATTCTTACTTACAAAATAAATTTGCTTAAACTGTCCTCCTGTGGTTTCTAAAATTCCTGCCGATCTCCACTTCCATTCTGTGTCTTTTCCATCCTCTAAACACAGTCAGGCAATACTCTTTACAAAGCTATAGGTATATTCTTCCTACCTTTGCCAAACCCTCCCTTATGATTCACAAATATGTTTTTTCTTTTTAATTTTTTGATCCATATACATAAAAGCTAGAAATTTCCTTAACTGAGAGAAATTCTATGGATTTAGAAGTCACACTGGTAGGAAATCTTCAGGACCAGCCTTACCGGTCTATGGATCATGGAATGCACGATTTCAGCTGATGTGTGTTCTGGCCATGAAACACTTTGTTCTCTACGATATTTTTTCAACAAATACTATTGATTCCCAATTTTATCCTGGGTTTTATACTAGCACAGATGTACAGTTTTTGAAGACAGTATCTGGATACCTTGACTCTGATATATTTTCTCTTTTAAAATATACCTCATAAATTGCACTTATTATAAGCTAATATGATCAGAAGACTGTGCATTTTGGAGAATAGAAGTCCTACTTTCAGATTGGAACTGTCACATTGATATACCTGTGAACTTTAAATATTCATTTAACTTATTCAATTCTGTTTCTTTATTTTAAAAAATGGAAATTTTTGTATTAACATTATGATAGATGTTAAACAAAATAAGACTTATAATCTGCCTCATCCCTGGCATAGAAATAAGTCCTGGATACTGGCTTTACTTTCTTCTAATTAATCTGCATATTCCTTGAGGGCAGTAGCCTTTCACAGTTTGATCTAACTGTCTTTCAAAACCCCCAGCTGAATTCTAGCGGGGATCCAATAAAATGTGAAGGGAGGAATAGCAAAAACAGTCCTGGGAAGAGTAACTTACTCACTGACATTTTGGAATATAAGGAGACACTGGAGATAAAATAGAAAAGAGTTTCATCTGTCATACACCGAAATGAATCTAAACTCCCTATTTCATTTGGTGGGGGGAAGATAGTGGGATTTCTTTTAGAACCGAGGCTGGCACCTGGGTCCAACCTAGAAACCAGATGTGACGGTGACCCTTACTCCAGGAGCCCATGGTGTTCTCGGCTGGGCCACAGCAGTTAGAGAGCATCCCGTGTGAGGTGCAGGTGAGAGACTTCCTCAAATCGGTGACATTTCACAAAGTATCTGTATGTTCAGTCCTGAGGGGCTACAGCCACCTGCCTTTTCACTCCCTAGAACTAATCTTTTCCCCAGGTGCTCCTGAAGCCACCTTGAAACTTTTCCTGTGGCTGTGGAGATTACATGGCGCAGTAACTAATTACAGGTTACAAAAATGAAAAGGAAATGGGGAAGTAACCCTAGAGTAACTACTGAGCAGACAGAGTCAGGGGTGGACATAAGCTAATTGGTTTCCTGGCAGAGTTCTTCAGCGTCTCCAGGCAGCCCTTTATTTTAATGAATGTTCATTAAGATTAGATGCTTCTGGAAGCCACCAGGTACACTGTAGGGCTGCAGAAAATAACGTTGTAACCGATCCAGATGTTTCTGGACAGGAAGTCTAAGAGAGTACAGTACAGTTTATCTTTAATTAAATTTGCTTAAATTCTCATAACTGGGTACAAGTGGGCTTATTTCCATTTAGGGATAACATGAAGCTGATGCACTGAGATATTTGCTCGTTCAAGCAGTGCCCCACAGCCTATACGTGAGATTCTACCTATGCTGTCTCAAAGCCAGATTATTAATAAATGCTTATTTTTAATTACTTATGAAACTTGTACTGTATTTGATTCTGTCATGGTTACAGTTAATTTTCTCTCATCTTTTAAATAAGATAACTGATTTAACAGACACATAAAGCAGAGATTTTCTTACCCTCCAGTTGTCCTAGTAAGTGCTCAAAAATATATATATTTATTTGAATCGGATGTGCTGCAGAAAGCAGTGATACAGATAAGCAAATGCCATGATTCTAAGTAACATTTTCTCAAAGGATATGAAATTTAAATGGAATTTTAAAAATAAATGTAATTTAGATAAGTAGAAAATTGGATTAAGCGTTTACAGTCCTGGAGAATATGTCCATTGATGCAGAATCTTTAAAGGTGGATTGGGGCCATCAGAAGTTTCAACCTAGAAAAAAGAGAGAAATAAGAGTGAGCAGCATGGTTTGCCATCTGAAGAAGTCGCTGATTTGGGGCTGAGGGTATAGACTTTTATACTGCGGTGAAAAAGGAGTCATGGTGCAAAAAAGGGAAAACTTTGGAAGGTATTTCTGACTTGTGTGCTCTAATTAAGAAGTAAAATAAAGAGATCAAAGTCAGGGCTCCCGATTGTTTGAAGGTTCTAAATAGATGACAGATGGCACAACAGAGCTCTAAGAAAAAGAGACAGAGATAACGAAAATGTTTCTAGACATGTAATAAAGGATATTCTCTCTGAGTGTACTTTCATTGTTGGTGCAGTACCTCAGACTGAAAAAGAGAACTGTATCTTTAGAGATATGCAGCTTCTTGAAACTTCCACAGGCTTATGACATAACCACTATCCCTATCTCTCCACAGCCCGGCTAGAATATGCAGATGATGGCAACCCAGAGGTCAGAGTTCAATTTCATTTCCACAGGGAAGAGGGTGGATGTCCTGGATCCAGGAAGGGATGAAATAGCAATCAACATGGCTACTCTCTTTTTGTATCCCCCCCTCATTTCTAAAACATCCACACACGGGGAAATTGTGATTTGAGACAGATGGGCCCTTCCGTCTCCTTGGAGCCTGCTTTGAAGATATCCTTTTTCCTTTTTTAACAAAATAAATGGCTTCTTTTGATCTGATCAATGGTAAGCAAAGGAAACTAGGTGCCCAGTAAGAGTTTTGATGTAGCCATTTAGGAAGGTAGTCTCAGCTCCTGAGAGGTATGTATGCATCATGGCAAGCACTCGGGAAAAAGAACTGACTGCTCAGGGCTAGCTGAACTAATGGTCAGGAACACAGAGACATGCCAGCACCTTCTAGGGACACATTTGCACCAGGAATGATCCCTGAGTTCGATCCCAGCGCAAAAAAAAAAAAAAAAAAAAAATCGGTGTTAAAGCAAACCATAGAGCAAATGGTCTTAACAGATATCTACAGAATGTTTCATTCAAGAACAGAATATATATTTTACTTACTAACACATGGAACTTTTTCCAAAATAGACCTTATTTTAGGCCATAAAGCTTGCTTATACAAATAGAAAAGAATTGAAATAATCTTCTGCATAATATTGGATCACAGTACAATAAACCTAGAAATTAACAGAAAAAGAAGCCACAGTAACTGCATGAGTACATGAAGATTAAATAACACATTATTGTATAATCAGTGGATCACAGAAGAAAGCAGGGAAAAATAGTTACTAATTCCAAACGACGATGGAAGCCTAACATACCTACGGGATAAAATGAAAGTATTTCTGAAAGGGAAGTTTATATTATAGACAGCTAAATTAGATAGATAGTAATATGCAGTCAGACTTCCTCAAGTAAGTCATCACAATAAAAATAAAGGTATGAGAATTATATTGGGAGGCAAATCTGAAGAGAGCCAGGCCTCAGGATGAAGACTTAATACCCAGCCTGTGAGATAAAAAGCAGTTTGAGGTTATACTGTAATTCGGACAACCAGGTCAAGTGGTCCCAGATAGGAATCAAATACATTGGTGGATGACTAGAACATCTGGACACATATTCCCCTCCCGTTCCAAGAGTTCCTTTGATCTTTCCATATCCTTTTGGTAAGTGACTCATTTCCCTAGTGGATCAATATTACCTAGGCAGCCATACTTGTAGTACTGTAAGTTGATTGTAGGTTGACCCACAGTGTAACCATGTTGTGACTTTGTTGTATAAATTAAGCCTGACAAAGGACCTCAGTGGCCATCTACTTGGGAATCCCTCCTGGAAATCCATGACTATTCTTCTTCTCCTTATTTTCCAACAAAACTCTCGTACGGACAGTTAGAGTGGGGTAGGCAGAGATAGGGGATGACCGAGGTGGTTGACAGTTGTGAAATTACCACGTGCTTCTTGTGTACTATTAATGAGGAAGTTACCTTTGTGAAATTATAACATGCACTTGCTATCACCCTTTCTTTTCAGCTCAAAAACAAAGGCTAAGACCTTGGTTGTCCTAGATTACACCCATTGATGAAACAGTTATTTTTAGAAATCAGCTTACTCCTGTAAATATGAGACCCCACGGCCCCTGCTTTGGAAATTGCCCCGCCTTGTAGTACATCCTGCTGCCTGGCAGCTTTTCCCTGCACTTATGATCTTAAAAATAAACCTTTGCTTTGTATTACTTTGATTTCTGACTTCCCTATTCTCTGTGAGGGCCCTTCAGCTCTGAGCCAGTCCAGCCCCACTTCCCAGAGTGGAGGTGAGGAACCCTGAGACACCTAAGGAAAGACAAAGGCAGCTCTGTTCTCCCCTTTAGGCCTTTCCTTAGGGCAAGAAGATGGAGATAAGAAGTCACAGTTCAAGTGCCGAGGCCCCAGTTTGATCCTCAGCACCAAAAAAAAAAAAAAAAAAAAAAGTCACATTTTTCTACAGTTCTCTTTTCTATCTTTTTTTCTGTTCTAAGAAGACTGAATTTTCCTAAATTAAAATAGACTCTAGATAAGTAAAGTTTAGTCCAGCCTTTGTACTTTCTTCAATAATAGCAAATCAACATCTAGCCCTCTGCTTCCTGCTCTTTTACCAAATCATGATGCTTGCAGATGCCATCAGTAAGGGCCAGTGAAACACAAAATGATTGCGTCAATAAATCCAGATATAGATATACACACATTTATAAGTAATAACAGAGGCAAAGGGAATATTATTTAGTTAGAAAGTTTATTTTTGTATGCATAAGAGCACTGTAGGTATAATCTTCTACTTTAACACCATTCCATTAACTTTAGAATTAGTCACTCCTGCAGAAAACAGCCAATTATGTTGTCTATTTCTGATTATTCAGAGGTTTTGTTTCCTTTAAATAAAGAAGTGTTAAAAGTAGGCTTTATAACATACTTTAGAATTTCCTTCTTAACAAGGCATTTGACTTTGCTGATATCTTTTTTTATGGCCAGAATGTATAGGTTCTCTAGGGAGATTGGAAAGATTTCTGTTAGTAAATACAGTGTGATGAGAAAGGAAAGAAAGGCCTTAGTAGAACAGTTAGGGGGTAATTAAAACAGAGCTGGAAAAATTTAACTGTGAACTATGCTTTGGGAACAATATTTGGGCCTGACCTATGTCAAGCATAGAGTAGTGTAGGGGGAGGGGAAATGTCAGGCAGGGCTACAGCGGGAGACACCACCAGAGAAGAGAGATAGGCCACTTTATTAAGAGCAAAAACAGGTGACAGCAGCTCCTATGGTTAATGCTGCCTGTGAGAAGGACAGCCTGTGGTCACAATTCCTCTTTACGCTGTACACTGCAAGGCTGCTTTTATGAAAGTTAGAGAAAAAAGGTTTGACCCCAGATCCTAGTGGAAAGTCCCCAGAGACCCTTCTCCAGGTTCCCTAGCAACAAGCCAATTGACCAATCAAGTAGTGATACCCTCAGTTGAGAAAGTCAGCGTGGGCCCCCAGTCAAGACCTATAAAACCTGTGTAATCAGCCTGTGCCTGACGGTGGTTCAGTTTTGGGAGCCCCTGTTTCTCTCACTGCGAAAAAGCAGCTTTGTGTTTGCTTTTGCTATATTAAAAGTTACTTTTGCTTTGGCACTTTGGTCGCAATCTGATTCTCCTTCAACCTTCTGTGTTGGAGTAGGAGTCATGCCCGGGCTCGGCATCACCTTGGTGCCTGGCACTCCCACTGGGGGTGGTTGAACCACCCAAGACCCCTGGGGGTCGTGTCAGTAGGAGCTAATTAAATATTAAATAACTAATAGAATTTGTCAGCTCATTTTGAAACTCATATGAATGTTATATTTACAATGAGACACAAGGAAAATTTTAGTGAATAAGTAAATTCATTTTATATTTGCAAAATGAGTATCATTTATGTTAAAATTAAACATGTAATTATTGAGTTTTAAAACAAATTGGCAAACTGTTTTCCAGAGTGGCTGAACCATTTCACATCCCTATCTGCAACCTGTGAATGACTCACTTTCTTTATATTCTGGACAGCACTTGAAGTTGGCACATCTTTTTTTCAGCTTTAGCCATTCAGATATGCATGCAATCATATGTGATTCTGTTTTAATTTGCATTGTTCTGAAGGGTAATGATGTTAAAAACTTTTTTGTACACCTACATGGCCATCAATATTTCAATCTTCTCCAGGAAGATACCTGTTCATACTGTCTGCTGATATTCTAACTGGATTGATTTTTTTTCTTTACTATTGACTTTTGGGGATTCCATATGTATTCTCGATAATACTACTTGATGGTCTATGAAGGTTGCAAATATTTTATTCCAATCTGCAGTGTGTGTTTTCATCCTTTTCACAGGACTTTTTTGAAGATCAAATTTTTAAAATAAGTTTATTCAATGAACTTTTAAATTTAGAACAATTTTGAATGTAGAGAAAAATTGTGAAGATAGTACATATTTCCTTTACCCGGTTCTCTCCTATTCTTGATATTTTGCTTTAGTGTGATATGTTTTCGGCAGACAGTGAGCTCAATTGGGGGGAACATGTAGGCAGAGGTGCGGGCAAGCGGGTAAGGGGGTGTCAGCATTGGCACCACGGATCAGCAGGGAAATAAGTCTAAAGACCCTGAGCTGTATTCATAAGCAATTTGAGAGAAAAGGAAATACACACTTCAGAAAATTTGAAGTCTTCCGGGAACATAGATTCTCAACTTTTATAATGCAAGGATATAAAGAGTGCATTACAATAAATTATTACTTAAAAAGTCAAACATAAACCTAAAATAAAATATTGAGGTAATAAGAATTTATCAAGATTACTGCATAGTAGTCTTTTCCTTTCTAAAATCCTTTTTAGTTATAATAAAATGCTGTATTTTCCACATAAAAAAGCCATATAATGTGTGCATGCGTGAAAGAGAGAACAGAGACGGCTTGATTTCTTGTGTGTATGTCTCATTGCATTTAATACAAACGGCCACCAGAAATACACTGTTGCTGGTGATATACTGTTACATAAACAGAGGAAAACTACCCATGCGCAGAAGTAGAAGGAATTAAAGGTATTTTTGTAAGAGTTAAGTATCATATATCACCCATGTTCTCATAAATGAAGACTAAGTTAAAAGCAGAATAGTTCAGGAAAAGATTTAAGAAGGCTGAAGAAGATGGGATCCGAGGCAGAGCTAAAAGTTTAGAGCTCAAGCTGCAAACAATCGTGCACACATACGAAAACTCCCAGCTTCTTGTGACCTCATGCTTGTCCCTGTTTTTATCAGGGAATCCCGAACCCTCAGAAAGGGCTGATTCAATAGTGTCTAGATGGAAAAGCAACTGTTCTGTACATGAATATTGAAGGGCTTCTTAATCCTCATGAACACAATGGAGGGTAATTGTATTTTTGACCAATCAGACCCTCAGTTCATTTCTTTCTTTCATGAGCTTGTCTGATTCTTAGGAAGAACAGGGAACAAAGGAGAAGGCCAACTCCATCTCACTGGGAACTGAGCTTTCAGCTTCAGCTGTGGTCCTAGGGTCTGTATCTGAATTTCTCCTTGTAGTAACACTCCCTCCTCTTCCTCCTTCTTTTTCTTATTCTTCTTCTCTGTTAATGCCTTTCATTTGGATGTGACTCTCCAATAATCTCAAGAGTAATCTCCTTTACTGAATCAGATTGCAGATATTAACATATCTAGAAAATACCTTGATAGCAATACATTAGATTAATATTTGACTGACTAACTAGATGAGCAAAATAGATGCATTAAATGGATAGTTATGTTTTAATATTGTATATTTTGCTCGTTTGTTTTGAGACAGGGTTTCACTACATAGTTCAGGCTGGCCGTGAACTCACTACATGGCCCAGGCTGGCCTCAAATTCACAGTGATCCTCCTGCCTCAGCCTCCTGAGTCCTGGGATTACAGGTGTGTTCCACCATGCCCAGCTAATATTATACTCTCAACTTTTGTTACGGGGATCATTTTAGAAAGATAAATATTGAGAAATTGGTGAGACAATAGGCCCAGTCCCACTCTGAACAGGTAGAGAAGATAACTGTTTCAATAGAAGTGAAATTCTCTTTTTTTTGTCTGGGTTTTGATGAGGGTATCTTTTCATACTCGCTAGAATGTTGACTTTTTGGTGGCAAAATATTCTTTAGAATATTAATGGTTAGCACTTTGCTACCCTTTGGGATCCAGAAGAGGACTTGATGTAGAGCCTAATGCACAAACTGGAATAAAATCAGGTGTCCCTCGGGGGAGCTGAGGTTGCATATCGGTTACTTAGATCCAATGTCCTGGTGTGACTCCTGTGTTACAGATTCCCCATTTTAATCTAATTACCTTGGTAGATTATATGTTCCAACCGCTGATCTCAAAGTTGATTAAGTAGTTACTTTACATCCATCCTAGAAATTTCAATCCTGTACCTGCTTCCACATCTGGAGTCAACCATACTCACTTTCAGATAATCTGTGGTTTGTCTTTCCCTAATTCATATGAGAAACTCATTAACATATAACTATTGTGGATGCTGACACAAGTACTTCAGACCTGAATGAATCATAGTCCTTGCCCCCAGGTGTTTAAAGTTGTCAGATGGAATTGAATTGAAAAAAATTACCAGTTTTTATTTCTTATGAGCTATAAAACGGCATGTTGGGTGTATTATTGTAGCTTGAAAGGAAGAATGGAGTGTCAGGGAAAAGGACACTACAAGTGATATCCTTGACAATGTATGTGAAGTATTAATATGTATGTCAGCCACTGCTCCTAGCATGTAATCAGACCCTTAATTCCCTTGTAGTTATAGGGATGCAAGGAGAATCTCTGTTCTATTATTTGCCCTGGTTCTTGACACACAGCTCCTGAGATTTTTGTAATTTCCTCAGCCATAGGAGAATTTGACCCGAGCTCTTAAATCACTTTGAATTTTCTGAGGGATTTTTCCATCCTAACGAGGTGAATCTTGGACTCTTGGATGAGTTTGGATCACCAGAAAATATCAATCCATGACTATGGCCTTGAGATTTTCAGGGCCCCTGACCACCACATCCTCCTGAGAGAGGAAAGGTGCTGGAAATGGAGCTAATAAGAGATTATGCTTATGTTTCGTAAACCTCTATTAAAATCCTTAAACTATACAGTGTAGAGAGCTTTCAGAATTGTGAACACATTCATGGGCAGGAAAGTGGCATCACCAACCTCCATGATGATAGACACTCCTGAGCTTGAGACCATTTCAGTTCCTTCACTTTTTTTTTTTTTTTTTTTTTTTGTGGTGCCAGGGATTGAACTCAGGCCCTTGTGCTTACAAGGCAAGCACTTTAATCACTGAGCTAAATCCCCAGCCCCTGTTCCTTCAGATTAGGTATTTTTATTCTGGTATTTTTACAGAAAAGGAAGTTGTCTTAGTTAGATTTTCTAGAGTCAGTGGTTGCAAGAGTGCAGATTTAATAGAGGACATTTAGAAGTTATAATATTCACCCGCAAGCCAAATGCAGGAAGTGCCAAATGTCTGTCTAGGCACCAGAGACCGAAAAGATCCAACCAAGGACTGGGAGCCCACGGCACTGTCCCATGTACATCCGTGTCTGCAGGTGATGGCTGAAGAAATCTTTACTAGAACCAGGATATGATGCTCCCAGCAGAGATGACAACCAGAACTCCCCCGAAGCAACAGGAGCCATCCTTGATGACGACAAAGCCCCAAGCTCCTTCCTCAATGAGAACAGCCGAGTTTATTTCAGGAGGACCAGCGACAGCAGAGCTTCTCCTGGGAAACAGCCCGCCAACTAGATTCTGTGCCCATTCTACTTTATATTGCATCAGCAACAATCCTCAGGTTGATCCTCTATGCCCAGCATCACACCAACTCAGTCCAGCTGGGCGTTCTGGCTCAAATTGACCACATAAAGTCCACCACAGAAGTAGAAGCTGAGGGAGGTTGAAGGGTGGACCTGACAATGAAACTCTAAGGATCTGGATGCAGAACACTTATTCTTGATGTTCGTGGCCCCTGACTTCCCTGGGATAACTTCAAGGACAGCTTCACCTGTATTACGGGTAGACAACCTGCGTACTTGTAGGGAGATATGGAGAAGGCAGTAAAGCTGAGTAATGACAGAAGCATTTAAATACTCACTCAGTAAACGTGAGTATCCTCTTCTAGCACCCACAGTAATAACAGAAGCATTCAAACAGAAGGATGTCAGGTGAAAGCTAGGTCCTCATAGATTAATTAGTGGTGTTGTGTTGTCGTACGTGTCCTTAGGAGGCTTACTGTGGCTGGGCCCTGTGAGAAACACCTATAATCCCATCTGTCTCGTTACCATCTCAGTTACTGTCTCTAAATACCCGACATCCACATATTAATGGAAGTTTATTTTAGCTCACAGTTTGTTGAAGTTTCAGGCCATATTGAGCTGGTTCCAAGTCAGGGTAGCATAGCAGAGGGCCGTGGCAGAGGAGAAACAGCTCATGGCATGATTTCAGGCAGGAAGCAGTGAGGGATCAAGAATGAATATATATATAATCTTTCCAAGCAACACCCAGAGTGATCCACCTCTTTCCACCAGGCTTCACCTCCCAACGTCACACACAGCCACAAATCCGTCATCGATAATACAGTGACGAATATCACACAACATGATCCAGTCATCTCCTAAAAGCCCATTTATGAGCACATGAGGCTTTGGGGGCATTTTAGGTAGAAACTATAGCAGCCTTCTGGGAAACTGAGGCAGGAGGATCACAAGTTTCAGCCCAGCTTGGGCAACTTAGGGACTTGATATCCTGTCTCAAAATAGAAAGAAATAAAAAGGAAATAAAAGGACTTGGGAGGTATCTCAGTGCAAGACTCTGTCTGTTACCTTTCTAAAGTCAATGGTTTGTAAGAGCGCAGATTTAATACAGGACATTTACAAGTTATAACATTCACCCATAAGCCAAATGCAGGAAGAGTGCCGAATGTTTATATATGCACTCGACACTTAAAAGATCCAATCAAGGCTGGGAGCCCACAGCAGTGTCCCATGTACATCCATGTCTGCAGATGATGGCTGAAGAGATCTTTACTGAAACCAGGATATGATGCTCGCAGCAGAGATGAAGACCAGAGCTCCCCTGAAGCAGCAGCACCCATCCTTGACCACAGTAAGGCTCCGAGCTCCTTCTTTGATGAGAACAGCCAAGTCCTCTTCAAGAGAACCAGCCACAATAGAGCGCAGGCTGGAAACAGCTAGCAATCATCTTCTGCTCCTGTTCTCTATATTGGGTTAGCAACAATCCTCAGGTGGACTCTCTACACCCAGAACCACACCAACTCAGTCCAGCTGGGCGTTCCTGCTCCAGTTGACCACATAATAAGTCCACCATGCTCTGCGTTCGATCTCTAGTGCCATAAAACAACACAAAATATAGCACAACATATTGCTGGGAAATAGTACAAGTTGGACAGCACAGATTATAAAATATTTATATGATTACAGAAAGGTCTACTAGAGAGTGCTAGGGCTGGGGATTTAGCTCAGGGGTTAGAGTGCTTGCCTTGCAAGCACAAGGCCCTGAGTTCAATTCCCTGGCACCAAAAAAAAAAAAAAAAAAAAAAACCAAAAAATAAAACGAAGTCTACTAGAGAGTGCTACTCTAGATTACAGAAAGACATTCATCAGAAATGTGAGTATGCTCGTCTAGCATTCAGAGTGAGGTGAAATGTGTTGCCGTGGGAGGCAGTGAGCTTCTGGCCTTTGGAGATTACCTTGAGGAAGATATTGGAAATGAGACTTAATAGCCAGATTAATCTTTTGAATCTACAAATATCAGTTGGGGTCTTCTCAGGGCTGTGTTAGGTTAAAACCTGTAATTACTACTAAATCTGATAACAATGATGATATGATAGAATTACATAGAGAAAAACAGCATTTTTAAATACTAAAGTTAGTTTGTTATTTTCCTTCAAAGATCCAAAGCAAATCTATCGAAGAGCACTGTGGAAAATTATCAGTATTTTAAACCTATATGTGTGATAGGAATATGTAATTTTTATATATTATTTTACATTTAACTTTTTTCACATTTATTTTTAGCCCTGTTTTGGTTGGACTAGGTATAAAAATAATCCAATTCTGATTTCACGAACTGTTAGGTTATGAGGCAGCTATTTTCTTGAATCTTACTTTTTTACGTATAATTTGGATACCATAAAATACTCATTTAAATGTATAATTCAATGGCTTTTTTTGGAAATTCACAAAGTTATGTTATTTTCACCATAATCCAATTTTGGAATATTTGTATGACTCCCAAAAGACACTTAATGCCCATTTGTATCCTTTCTCTATTGCAACTTGAGTCCTAGACAATCCCAATTTGCATTTTGTCTCTTGATATTTCTGAACATTTCATATGACTGTAATCACACAATAGATGGCCCCTTGTAGCTACTTTCATTCGGCTGACACTCCTTTTCAGATTCGTCTGTGTTGTACTTATATCAGCCCTTTTCTCCCTTGTTATTGCCGAATAGTATTTTATCTTATAGATATATCCCACTTCGTTCATTCATGTGTTGACGGTGATTTTAGTTGCTTCCATTTTTAAACTGTTAGGAATAATGTAGTTATGAACACTTATTTAGAATTCCTTACGTGAAAGTTTTTTTCTCCTAGAATAATATGTAGGGGAAAATTGCTAGATAATATGGTTGATTTTTAAATTGTTAAGTGACCCCTAAAATGACTGTACCCTTTTACAACTAGAGGGTTCTAATTTCATCTCATCTCTTTTAAAACTTTTCTCTTTTAGTTTTAGCCATTCTTATTTGTGAAGTAGTATTTCATTGGAATTTTAATTTTCTAAAGACTTAAATTATGGGTGATTACCTGTGAGCATCTTTTCCTCTGCTTACTGGTTATTCATTTTTTTGATAAGATGTCTGTTTATTAATCTTTGCCTTTTTTTTTTCCTCTAATGGTCTTTTCAAGTAGTGAGAACAATGGAGAAAGACAGGGACAGGTTGAAGGCTAAATATTCTCTTCTATAGGATAACTCTTTGCATGACCCAGAGGGAAAAACCTTTTGCTTTTCACTTGTATGGTGAATGGTATAATATTCATTGTATAATATGGTGAACTTCCTTAAATGTCAGTTGGCTACTTGCTCAGAATATATATGATAGATGTAAAACAACATTCCATATACACTAACATATTTTTTTTCCTTTGTTTTCCACCCACTCAACTAGCCTAAAAAATACTGAATAGTAAGAGATATTAAATATATGAAAAAGAAACAAATCACTTCTCTGGCCCAAGAACCCAAAGGAGTCGGACCACAAAGGGAGTCCTGTAGATTTCACGTTCCTGTTTGCTTATTTGAACACATATGGGTGAGTCTTACTGAGGAGAAATATTATTCCTTAGGAAAATCTTCTGTATTGAAGTTTCTCAATTCTAGTCCATCTACTTAGACCCCACCCATGCGAGAGGAATCGTTTAGTCAGTAACAAATATCAAATACACAGTGCCTTACCTGGAAGAGTTTCTGTCAGGACCTGTGAAGAATGCCACATGACCTTACTAATGAGTGGAGGAAAAATAAATTGAATTTATAAAAAATAAAGTGAAATAGTGGATTCCAGAGGGTGAGGGTTGGCGAGTTTTCAAGGGATTTGATCAAAGGACAAAAACATTTCACTTAGTAGGAATAAGCTCAAGAGACAACTTTACATCATGGTAACTATAGTTGACAACAATAAGCTTTATACTTAAAATTTGATGAGATAAATTTTAAGTACTCCACACACAAAAATTATAAATATGTAAGGTATATTGTTAAGTAGCTTTATCTAGCTATTCTATAGTATATACATATATCAAAACATCATCTTGTATACCATGAACATACACAACTTTATTCTCAATTAATATTTTCTTTTTAAATAGAGCATCTATATATTAAACAGAGGTGGGATGAACCTCAAAGCATGACCATCCTCAAAATCTGCAATAATCTTAGGTCCGGGGCAGCCTGAGACCACAAAGACCAGACGCTGTGGGTTCCACTCTGCCAGGACCCTGGCTGCAGTGTGTGGTCCTTTGTCCTTGGGAATCTGGAAGGAACTTTCTTCCCTGATTTGACTTCTGTATTCGTGCTGGGCTCCCAGCATGTTTATAACAGCTCGATTCATAATAGCTAAATCTTGGAGGCAGTCTATATGCGTGTCCACAACAAATGAATGGATAAAGAAAACGTGGTATTTATACACAGTGGAGTACTACTCTGCCATAAAATATGGTCAACTTGCAGCATTTCTAGGAAAAGAGATGGACCTCGAGACCATAATGTTAAGTGAGGTAAATCAGACATACATACTTAACTATCACATGGTTTCTCTTGTATGAGAAATCCAAAGTATAAATAAAGAGCAAAATAAAAGATGTACAATAGGAAGCAGGAAGATAGAGCTCTCTCAGAATGGAAGAGGGTTAAGAGATGGAGGGAGAGGGGAGGGAAGGGAGAGACAGGGGATAAAAAAGAAATTAAAATGTGTCATGTGCATGTACCAACTATGCACAAGAAATGTAAACATTATCTATTGAACATATGTACAAAAAGTGAGGAAAGAGATGGAGAGATGGGTGGAGGGGGAGGGAGGGAATAGACAGGGTCAAAATATGAATTACGACATATTATGCACATGTATCAACTCCATACAAGGAAAGTAAACATTAGGTACTAATAAAAATAAAATAATAAAAAGTATCCTTTTTCCCTCCCCAAAGCAAATATATAAAAGTCATAAAAGTCAGTAAAATCGGTACTCGATGTTGAACAATCATTTCTAAATCCCTCACTATTGTCTCTCTCAAACGGATTCTCACTGTGAATATTTCTCTCTTTCAAAGCTAGCAGCAGAGTATTTCTGTTGACCTGATTATAACAAGAGTTTCTGCTCTTAGGCAAGGATAAACCACGTACAAGAATTAGTACCACTTCTCGTCTGTTTTCCTCAGCCTATCCTACAGGAAATACTTAGTATGACAACAATAAAGTAGTGCCCTGAAAATAATCACTTTTGAGGAAGAAACATTGTGGCCACAAAAAAGACTCACCATTTGAAACAAAAAGTCTCATAAACATTAATGAACAAAATTGACCGAAGATAAAACTATTGACTACCCTTTGGCATTATGAAACTTTGAAGTTGTACAAATATCTCAGAAATATTTTGAAAATCATGGGTTTTCACAGAACCCAAGTATTCTCTGATTTTGTGAGGGACTCAGAAAAGTACTGTGCATTAGCATGTATTTAAAAGAGAATCCAGGTTTTAAAAATCTAAATGACTCAATTTTTCAGAACTATATAAAGCAAAACCCACATGAATTTGGAATCAAAGACTAGTTTCACAGGAGAGGGAGTCTGACCATTATTTTCAAGCATGAGATATTCTAGGGTGAAGTTAATATATAGGCCCAGAAATGTTCCCCCCAACGACAGCCTTTTAGATTTGTGGTTCTCCCTCTAATAACCGCATGCAGAGAGAGAATTCACAGAGAGCATAGCTATGTTTGGGAATGATAATGGGGGGAAGGGAAAATGTGTTTCTTATCTCTCATTCCCCCTACTCCTCTAGGAGTGTGCTGTTGCAAGCTGCTTGGGCTCCGTTCCTTTATTTTGTTTGTCTGTCTTAGACTAGCTTATTCTCAAAATATTGGAATTTATCATTCATGGGAGGTTGTGTAACTATAATAATATCTTTGTCTGAGGACAGAAAACATCTTAATGCTGCTGGCTAGGGGATACTAAGACGTAATCAGGGTGAGTGAGCACTATTGCCACCAATCTGCAGCAGCTTGCAAAGGATTAGGCTGCAATTTGATTTAATATGACAGTTGGTATGTATTTATTCATTTTAATTGATGAAATATTGTTCAATATTTATAGAGTATATTATTATAATCCAATACATATAAATAAAATATAATGATTAAATCATGATAATTAGCATTTACATCTCCTTAAATATTATCATTTCTATAAGTTGGGAGACTTCAATCTCTTTTTCTCTAGTTATTTTGAAATGTATGATTAATTTATGGACTAGTTGCCCTGTGGTGCTCACAACACCAGAGGTGGTTCATTAATGTGGAAATATGCTAATTTTAATCTATTTAAAAATTAAAAATATTGCAGAGTAATAAGAATATTTTTATTAAGAAATACACAAATGGTATGCTGGAAATACAGAGTGAATGTTTAAATAAAACATTATTAAAGATACACTGAAATGAATCCCCTTCAAAATACTTCCCCTTACTTTGAACACATTTAGACCATCATTCTTGCCACTTCCTGAAACAGTTATGGAAGACCTCTTTGTGAGTGTTTTAAAGAGGTAAAATAAAAAAATACCGCAAATGTTACTCTCTAGTGCCATCCAATGGAAAGGCAGGTCGAAAAAACATTACAGTGTGTCCTCACCCACCTTACTAGAGCAGCACTATGTGAGTTCCAAAGTCAAAATGACCATGAGAAGTAAACATTTTGAATCGATTCAGGACATGGAAGCAGCCATGATACCACAACTAAAGATACTCATGAAGGAAGACTTCCAGATCTGCTGAAGAAAATGGTAAGAACAATGGGATAAGTGTGTTCAAATTGAGAGTGAGTATCTTGAGGGGGATTAATTATGTATGTTTTACTGTAACAATTTAAAATTTTAAAATGCATTGTATTTTTGTTCACACCGTGTGTGTGTGTGTGTGTGTGTGTGTGTGTGTGTGTGTGTGTGTGTATTTATAGGCATGCTGGCCCACAACTGTAATCTCAGCCACTTGGATGGCTGAGACAGGAGGAACAAAAGTTTAATAAGTGTAAAGTGTTTGGGAGTGTATCCAGCGGTAGAGTGCTCACCTAGCATAGACAAGGCCCTGGTGCAATCTCCAACACACATCCACTCAATGATAGATAGAATGATAGTCTGAGACAGAGACAGAGAGAGACAGAGAGACAGAGAAGGAGAGAAGAGAGGAAATTATAAAATTAAGATACTTAAAAGTGATTTTTATGTTCACATTTTCTGTCAATAAATTTATATCCAATTTTCCATGAAACAATTTGAAGCAGAAAATGGTCTTTCTGAAGTTTTTTTGCTTGTGACAATGTTCATTTTTCCTGAATTGTGTTTTATTTTGAGATTAGTGATTAATATTAAAGATTCATATGTGAGACTTTGCGTTTTAAAATTTTTCTATTTTAGCACTGAGAACCAGTTAGCTGAATTAACTAGCTTTTTGAATTAACACATGATCGGGTGTAGACTTTGTAAATTTTCTCCGGAACAACATTCCTGATGAGGCTACACAGCCCTCGTCAGGCTGGGAAAACAGGAATCTGGCAATATGCTCTGCTGAAGCCAGACGCGGCAGAATGACTGACCTTTCCACTGGCGCTTGTCATTACAGCAGAAACTGCTCTCCGTCTGCCCCTCTTTTAATATGGCCTGAACACATAGAGTTAACATGACATCCCGAATAATCTTCTGTGTGTGAAACATCTCCTTCCTCAGAGGAAGAAGAGACAAGCAGGCTTCAAATCATGTAAATCAGCGGGGAACTGTGTGCAGCTCCTTTCTGGGTGCATGAGGGTGGATACCTCACTATAAGCCATCACCTAGGCCAAGACACAGCTAGGATTTATTGAGCATATGACTGTGTATCAAGTGAAATAACTCTGGAAAGCAGATAGACACCAGAAGGCCCCTCATTTCCTTACCCCAATATTTTTTCTTGCTGCTGTCTCCTAAGTTGTCTTCTGTATTTTTCTCATTTTTATTTTCATTGAGGAGTAAATGACAAAAGTGTATATACGAAATGCGTATGATGATTTTATGTGTGTATATATTCTGTGAAATGATTACCAAGTTAATACCCCTATTGTCACACAGTTACCACTTATGTGTGTTTGTGCATATACACAC
>PVJO010017383.1:0-39349 GCA_004026905.1 Hystrix cristata | reverse complement strand
CACACACACACACACACACACACACACACACACACACACACCTTCCTCCATAAGAGCCTTTCCCATGCAGACTTGGCTACTCATAACTCATCTATGGACTCTTACAACCACTTCCCAGAAAGAACAATGAAAACGGACCAGGAGCTTGGTTCAGTGAAAATGTTAGTTAAAACCTACATGTAGAACGAATCATATACAGTTTACCCAATAGATCAAATGTACACATACCTACCCCAGGTATCGTGCGGGCGTCACTGCAGAATAAAGTTGAGTGTTGTCAATTCCTCCACCACAGGGCGTCAGGCAAGCTGGCAGCCTGAGCCACGTGAGTCAGTCTTTCTTGGACCTCCCTAATCTGCCTCATCTTTATGGTAGTTCCGTAATTTCTTCTGATCTGTCTCTGGACCCAGGACGAGTATCAACCTTTCTTATCTGTCTGGCCACTTCCTTAGATCAAAAGCTGATGTTCACGTTATAAAAGGTTCTTACTCTTCATGTCAGTCCTCTGCTCTGACAGGACAGCCAGATAGGTCTTTTGGTGCCAGATTTTGCACTTGATTTTATAGCTAATAAAATTATTGAGTGGGGAGTAAATCCTAACAATAATAACAATAATAACTTCCCTAAGTTGTATAAGGATCAAATATACATCCAAAATGAATTTAAAAACCACATAGGACTGGTTAGGATTACTATTATTATTTCTTTCTGAAAAAAATTGTGTCCCATTAGTGATTCCTAGCTTGTCCTTTGGACTCCTCTTTCAGAAAAATAAGCTAGACACATGTGACAAGTTAAACAGCCATAGAAGATACTTTTATCTGCTCAAGCCAATAACAGTAAATGTATCACCAGCCGTATGTGATCAATTGCCAAGTGAATTGTGAAAATAATTGCCAGAAGAGTAGGAACAGAGAGGGCTGTGTGCTAACTGGTGGGGGAAGGGAAGAATGAGGCTCGGGAGGAGAACGGAGGTTTGTCCTGGATCCCTCAGGGCAGATGGGATTTGGGTTGGAGGGGAGAGGGCATTCTAAGAAGGATAATTACATCCGGATGGATGAAAAATGAATGGGATTAGGGTGCTCAGGGGACACTTGGCGGCAAAAGTGGGAGGTATGCAGTGGTGTAGCAGGAAATAGTAACTTTGCAACTTTGAACAAGCCCGACATACCCATGCGACATGTGCCAGCCAGCTTCCCCAGGCCAGCACTCTTGCCTGTTTGCTCCCTACCCGCCCATTACTCTCCTAGCTCAGCTCTACTCCTGATCTTGACTACATTTTCCATCTATATCCCTATTCAGGCTATGAAAAGTTGATTGTAATGTTTTGCCCTTCAGGTTTATTTCTCAATTCCCACCCAGGCCACAGAGGTACAGCTATCATTAACCTAGACCTTTGTATGAGATCATTAAATGTTTACTCCTCGAAGTAACCCTCTGAGGGGCTACTGCTCTTATCCCCATTTGGCAGATGAGGAAATCGAGGTGAAATTGAGATGTTCATGTCCAAGGTGACACCACCCATGAGTGCTAAGGTTGGGATTGGAACCTCAGGCTGTCTCACCCCATAGCCTAATTCCCAGCCACTAGTCAGATGATAGATTCTCTTGTTTCCTATACCCGTCCCATTGGTTATTCCCTTTTTAGTCACCCTGGGTAGGATATCTTACCCAGGTCAACCTTTGGCACTTGGACCCCACCTCTAACTATCATCCTGCCACAAGTCGCTGGGCACCAAGCACATCTCAGTGTGACACTTGGTTTAGAATCCTAAAAGGCATTGATTGCCAGTGTTAATATCCGGTTTTGCTGAAAATGCTTGCCGGGGAAGGTTTTAAGATACTCATAAACATGAGACAACATGGTGAGATGTCATGCTTTGAGAAGATGTATCCTGATCTCAGACCAGAACCATTCTCCATGTTCCACTCTGAACTATGAGAAGGTTGAAGAAAGACAGTGGTTTACATCCTACGCTGTAGTTCAAGGGAAGGTAAGGAGGTTCTAAATTCAGTTAGTGATAGTGGAAATAGACAATGTGAGAGTAAAGAATCAATTTTATTCAGGAATAAAATGCATTTCTTCTGAAAATAAGCTTTCTCCCCAACAGTACCATCTGCAAAGACTCAACTAATAGCTCCAGAGCTCTCTGGAACCGAGATGCATTCTCGGCGTGTGACTGTTTCTTGGTTTGTGTTCTTGAAACAAATAGAGGCAGCATGACTTGGGGGGAAATTTAGGGCTCTGAAGTTAGATGTGAGTTCAGATAGTGGTCCTGCCCACTGAACTAGTCATGTGACCTTGGGAACACGTTTAATCTCTGAGCTTGTCTCCCCATCTGTAAAGCGGAGATCATAATGTCTGCTGCACCAGCTTGTTGTGAGGATTAAATAAGACAGAGGATAGAAGAGCTATGATTAGCACAGAATAAATGTCAGGTTTTTACTATCATTTCTGAGCCAAACATCTCATTAAAAGCCCTGCATAATCACCCATAAAATCTTGCTGGAAATAAAAGCAATTGGGTTCAACCAACCTTTTGGAAAGCAATTTGGTTTTCCAAAAGCTTTCCACTGTGTATTAAGACACATAAAAATGTTCCTATCCTTTGACCCAGTTGTTACACTTCTCAGAATCTATTCTTAGGAAATTGTCCCCAATACAGGAAGAGTGGAATGCATGAAGAAGTTCAGTGCATGGATGGCTGTGACAGAAATTGTATGCAACCTGCTCGTCTGGGGGGCAGATGATTGTGAAGCCCCACTGCAGTCTGCCACACATGCTTTAAGTCGGTATTAAACACTGTGCTCAAGAACAGCGCTTTAAAGTGGGGAAAGTAAACCAAGGATTAGAAATATTCTTTCTTTTCTTTAGTTCACAGCTAACCCACCTCTGCTGCCCAGCCTCTTTGCTGCAGGGCTTCTCTGTGTGGCCCACACACCAGCGATCCCATCCCTTTTTCTCCCACTCAGAGATCTGCCATCTGGCCACTGCCCACAAGGCTCCACGCCCAAGCCCATGCACACAGCCTCGGCTCCCCCAGCGCCTCGGCCCTCTGCAGTCTGGGGTTCTCTCCCAGCCTGGCTCCCCGGGCTCCCCGAGCCGCTTGACCAGCATCTTCGGGCTCTGTCCTACCCCCATTGTCTTCCCACTTCCAACTTCTTTCCTGGTTATTTCCACCACGGTTTCTTGTGTTCTTCCAAATTAGAAAATGGGTTTTCACAAGTGTCCAGAATTTGTCCATTCAAATAAACTTAATGAAGGGGGAGCAAGATCAACTTTGATGTTAAAGTCAATTCAGAAGCCCATTTGTGCTTAGACTCTGAGTCTTAGAGCTGTGAATACTTTGTGAAATCCCTCAGGAGAAGAATGAAGTTTTATGAAACCACATCCTTTTGAAACTAGCATCCATGAAGTAAGAAACACAGGAAGTTAGCGGGGGGGAAAAATCCAGGATGTCACTCGGTGTCGCCTTAATCTGAAAACTGGAACTTCCTGTCTTGATAACACCTAGGAGGAAGAGCATTTGGTTTCTCTTGTGTTTGTATAATTATGTACATTTTGAAATTTCTTGACTTTGGCAGGCACTGGGTAGCATATGGCTTCGGCACTTTCAACTCTAAGGACAATTTCACAACTGGGCTTTTCCGGTCGGCTCTGACATCTGGCAGCCCCGGTCACCACGTGCTGAAACCCTGAGTAAACTCCCCCAGCAGAGAACAAGCTGTCCAAGGCCGGGCCCTCTGCCCACCCAGGAGCCTGAGTGCAGTCTCACGCCACGGCTGCACAGCTGTGGCCAGTTTTCAAAACCAAAGAAGTACTGATCTTTCTCAGTGTTGCTTTATTAGTTGAACAATGATCAAGCATTATTTTGACTAAATATTTACTGAGCACCTACTGTGTGCCCTGAGTGCCACCACTGTGTGTTGGGACACAGAGGTGACTCTTGCTGTATCTTGGCCTATCTGCCTGCCTCTCCCTTTCTTCCCTCTTTCCTATCTCTTTGTTCCTTCTGTCTTCCTTACCTTTCCTCTCTCCTCCTTTCTTCCTTCTTCCTTTCTTCCTTCTTGCTTAATTTTCTTCTTTCCTTTCTTCTGTGTTGTTTAGATAATGCTGGGGAAAAAGGAAGAGTAAAGCACATACAATCCTATTTCTCAGTACATAAAGAAAAGTGGTAACTCCTCTGGAGAGACTGGTGTGTCTCCTTCCTAACTTTTTATTATATTCCTGTAGATGAAGCTTTCTATCTGCACATCCAGATATTTTTCAAAACAATAGAATGATGCCGTATTTATTAGTACTTTTATTACTTTCTTATTTTTACTTTCTTATTATTACTTTCTTTCCTTAATATATTATAGGCACCTTTCCAAACGTAGCTGTACCTCATTTTTATCGGCTGATACTAATATTCCATTAAATGAAATCTATGACTCGTCCAACACTCCCCAACTGATGCACATGTAATCTAGTTTTCAATTTGTGTGCTATTGCTGTTATAAACAGTTATATAGTGAATATCTATAAATATGTACATATATTTGTTATTATTTATAATAGATTCCCAGTAGTGGAATTATTGAGTCAAATGGTATGTATCTTTTTCAATTATAAGATATATTACCAAATCACTTCCCAAACAGGTTATAATCATTCTCTCTCCTACCAGCAGCACACAAGGGTGCCCACTTTCCTTCCCTCTCATGGTCACTGGAAATTATTGTTTAAATTTATACTCCCCTGACTTACACAAGGTGTCATCAATAAGTAGAGTGAATTTTTAATTTTTTAAATCTATTACAGTAAAAGATACATTGCCATTAATCTCCCTCCAGATACTCCCCTTGCTTCAAATGTATTTATCCCGTCATTCTTGCCACACTCTGAAGCAGTTCTGGAAGTTTTCTTTCGTGAGTGTCTTTAGTTGTGTTGCTGTGCCTGCCTCCATGTCTTAAATCAATTCAAAGCATCTACCTTTCATGGTCATTTGGGGAAGAGCCAGAGGTCAAAAGTGCCAGTCAGATCCAGTGAGCAAGGTAGATGAGAACACACGATAATGTTTTTACAACCCTGCCTTTGTATTGGATTCCACACAGCAGCAGCACCTCATAAAGACTCTGACAAAAGAGGGCTTCCAGAACTACTTCAGAAAGTGGCGAGGGCCAGGCACTATGGCTCACACCTGTAGTTCCAGCACTGGGGAGCCTGAGGCAGAAGGATCACATGAGTTTGAGGCCACCCTGGGCTACATAGTGAGTTCGAGCCCAACCTGAACTATGGAACAAGACTCTGTCTCGGAAAAAAGTGACAAGAACAGTGGAATAAGTATATTCAAAGCAAGGGTGGGTATCTTTGAGGGAGAATAATGGCAATGTGTCTTTTACTATCATAAATGTTTAAAATTTAAAAATTCACTGTATTTTCAATTACCCCTTGTAGGGTATCTCATGGTTACGATATCAACTGCCACTTATTTTTTTACCCCAACCTCCTTGGGCTCTGTTATAGTTATCATTACGGCCTCTGACCTCGGGAATGGCTACTAGGGAGGCACCCCTCCGTTAGGCACTGGACATGGCTTGATTTTTTTAGTCCCATATGCCCGTATGATATGAGATTTTTAAAAATGATAGGTGCCATTATCATCCCCACTTGACAGGTGAGAAAAACGCCTGATTCAGAGTAAGTAAGTGTCTTATTTGTCCAGAATCAGAGTTTAAGGACCACAGCTGGGACTCGAACCCAGGCCCACTGGCACCGAAGCTTTTGTTCTTTGCAGTGTCCAGGCCTCCTCCCACACAGCTGTTTTCTTGTTGCTCTCCCACACTTCTGAATCTCGGCTTTCTTTTCTAGGTGATTTTGCTCATTCTCCCCTCCCAGCATCTCTGTTGCCTTAGGTGGCCCACAGTAGCCTTGTGCTGTGAATCCAACTCCTATACCAGTTTCCCCTAAAGAGACAGAACTTGGACAAATAAGAATCAGTCTATGCCTGGGAAGAGCTTGTAGATTATGTTTATGTACAAAGAACAGTGCATTGACAGTTTAAATTTTATCTTCAATTTATAACCCTGTGCCTGAGTTTTCTACCTCACCCACGGGTCTTCCCGCTCCCTCCTCCCCTCAAAGAAAACTCCTTAAATATGGAGTCATTTCCCTCTTCCTTTCCCACACACTTAAGACAGCAAGGCACATTTTGTTCACCGTGAACTTTCAGGACTGGGCACACGCTGTGAAATAACAAGTAGAAGGGCTGGTGACTTTCTGGCTCCAGAAATTTTCTTCCAGGCTAAGTCAGCGTCCAGTTCACTCCTGCAAACACTCCTCGACCCAAGGAGTCCAAATCAAAGCAAAAATCTATCAAGAGAATCCTGATTTAAAACTCAAGGAAACAGTCTACATATTTTTAGAACAACCCAAAAAAGAATACATCTGTGACTTGAAACAGCTGGAAATCTGCTGTTTGCCACAATTATCCCGATTGCGAAAGTCTTGCTGGTCAGACAAGAATCCAAGATCCAGACAGCCTGTGTTTCCACATATTCAGCTTTCAAATAATCTACTTTCGTGCACTGAACACTGACCGCTCCAAACTGCCTTTCAAATGGCAGATGCCAACCAACCGCGGAGCTCGTACAGTGTATTTGTGTAATCATTTGAGGATTTTATTGTCTTGTGCCTTTATTGGTTTAGTAAAAAGAGTAGTAAGCCAAGAGAACAAAAGTCAGCAGATGCACAGGTCTTCTAAACCCGTAATATACTTGAGAAAATAAGGGAGATTATGAGGCATGCTGAAAACAAAACGTTAGCCTTGGACAGTCTCTGGATTTAAGCCAGCGAAATGTGTTCAGTTCCAAAGAAAAACAACTAAATTAAAGAGTATGTGTGAAACACTGAAAATGTTAGGAAATTAGGGACAAAACATATCTTTAGAAAGATTTTCTTCAGATTATTGTAAATGGGGTCTTCTGCTGGACACTCGCAAGGACAGGTCTTTCTTATCCAGTGACATTCTTAGCGCCTCGTACATGATACACAGTCCGTGAATACTTGTAAAATAAATGAATGCTGGAACTCTGTCGCACAGTCAACATTCTAAGAATTTTAGTGTGCGTAAATGTAGAGATAGGCTTGTCTGTCCCTCAACGTAGAAAGGGAATCAGGAAAGAAAAGATTCCTAAATAGATCAGTGTCTTGAAGGGACCTAGAAGGCGGACTTGAGCAGAAAGGTCTGGAAGTTGTATCCAGAAGGAGTACCAGCCTCAAAGTCAAGGCCAGCAGCCCACATGAAGGAATAAGATAAAAATTGGTAAAGAACCAAACCAGAGATGCTGGTGAGGGAAGAGCGTGCAAAGGAACACATCCAGAGGAATGTTCCAAGTCATGCAGACGTCCAAACTGGTCTTTTCACCAGCTTGCTGTGTGTATTTAAAGAAACCAGAGTAGAATGCATGAAGCTACTGTGTAAAGCAAACAGCAACAACCAAAGATAGATGACAGTATGAAAAAGAAAGTCCAAACTTATAAACATGCAGAACAAGTCTGTGGAGCATTACCTCCAAGAAATATTTGATGAAACCAAACTGAACACACTTGAGGCCAGGCACTGGGGAAGGACCTCACTGAGGAAGGACCTTTGAGGAAGGACCTCAAAGCCATAAGCACGGAGGGAAAGCAATGATAGCAGAAGATGAAATCGGGTACAGGGTAAAGACGAGGTGGTCCTGAGATTCTGATACTGGAGCCAGGAAAGCGTTGACAGGAAGGTCTGGGACATGATCGGGATGGTTCTGCCTCCGTAGAAGGGCCTGGCCAGGCCGTCAGAGTCTTTAAGACATCGTACTCTGATCTTCATTAATGACAGCTTGTGCACATGCGTACGGCCCAGGAAGGGTTGTAGTAAGAGTATATTCATATATTTGTGTATAACAGTCATCCTGTCCCAGAGTTTTTGAGGATAATGAGCTTCACTCGTCCCAAAAGTAAAGAGAGTAGTAATTAGTTTCATTTTATGGGAATTTAGAGCTCATTTTCTTTTTTACGTAGTATATTCTTTTTATTAACACATATTAATTGTGCCTAGTAATGGAGTTCCGTATGATATTTCCATACATTCATGTAGCATGCACTGATCAAATCCAACCACTCTTTTTTCCAGAGCCCTCCCCAATCCCTAGTAATCAGTATTCTACTTTCAGATTGGCTTTTCGTTTTTTTAGCTTCCACATGTGAGAGAGAACTTGCAGTACTTGCCTTTTTGTGTCTAGCCCATTTCAATTCACATAATAGCCTCTAGTTCGCCCATTTGGCTGCAAATGACAGGAATTCATTCTCCTTCATGGCCAAATACTTCATTATATGTATACAGTATGTTTTCTGTGTCTATTCTTCTGTTGATGGACATGTAGACTGATTCCATATCTTGGCTATTGCTAAGATAGCTGAATCACATGGAAGATACATTTTTAGGAACCTCCACACTATTCTTGATGATGACCATATTAATTTACATTCCAACCAAGAGTGTATAGTCTTTTTCTCTACATCCTTGCCAGAATTTTGTTGTTGTTGTTTGTTGTTAGTTTGGGTTTTGGTAATAGTCCTTCCAACTGGGATAAAATGAAATCTCACTGAGGTTTTGATTTGCATTTCTCTGATACCTAATAATATTGAGCATTTTTCATATTTTTGACCATTTATATTCCTTCTCTTAAGAAGTGTCTACTCAATTCATTTGCCCATTTTTATTTTGTTTTGTTTGGTTTTGGTTTTGGGTTTTTTTGGTGCTGGGGATAGAACTCAGGGCCTTGTGCTTACTAGGCAAGCACTCTAACCACTGAGCTAAATCCCCAGACCATTTGCCCATTTTTAATGAAATTAATTTTGCATTGAGGTCCTTGTATAGTCTTAATATTAACCCTCTGTCAGTAGAGTAGTTGGGAAAACATTTTCTCCCATTCTGTGGGTTGTCTCTTCACTCTGTCAATTGTTTCCTTTGCTGCACAAAAACTTTAGTCCAGTGTAAGCCCATTTGGCAGTTTTTGCTTTTGTTTGCTGTGCTTCTGGGGTCCAATCCAAAAATCACTGCCTCTACCAGTGTCTCGTAGTGTTTCTCCTGTTTTCTTCCAGTAGTTTCAGAGTTTTGGGTGTTAGGCTTAGGTCTTTGGTCCATTTTAGTTGATTTTTGTACAGGGTGAGAAATAGGAGTTAAATTTCAATCTTCTGTATATGGGTATTCAGCTTTTCCAGCGTCACTTACTGGAGGGGCTCTCTCTTCTCCAGTGTATGTTTTTGGCACCTTGGTGGAGAATTAGTTGGCTATAGATATGTGAGTTTATTTCTGGGTCTCTATTTTGTTCCATTGGTGCGTGTGTGCATGCGTGCGTGCGTGTGTGTGTGTGTACGCAAAAAACGTATAGGTCACTATGACTCTGTGGGATGTCTTGAAATCAGGCATTGTGATATCTCCATCTTTATTCCTTTTACTTAAGATTATTTTGTCCATTTAGGGTCTTTTGTGCTTCCTTGTGAACTTCAGGGTTTCTTCCCTAGTTCTCTGAAAAATGTCATTGTTAGCTTGATAGGAATCATGTTAAATCCGCACATGACTTCGAGTACTGTAGAAATTTTAACAACATTAATTCTTCCATCAGTGAACCTTGGAGGTCTTCCATCTTTGCATGTCTGCTTCAGTTTCTTTCATCAGCATTTTGTAACTTTCATTTTCAGTTTTTACTTTCTTGGTTAAGTTTATTTCTAGGGTTTTTTTTAATTGGGGGGGGTTGGTAGCTATTGTGAATGAAGTTGCTCTCATGATTTCTTTCGCAGCAAATTTGTTATTTATGTATAGAAAAGCTACTTTTTCATATGTTGATCTTGTACCTGCTGCTTTTATAAATTTGTTTATCAGTTCTAATAGTCTTTTGTTGGAAGCTGTATGTTTTTCTATCTCTGGAATTATATCATCCACAAACAGCGATAGTTTTGACTTTCTCCCTTGTTTGTGTGCCTTTTCTTTCTTTCTCTTATCTAATTTCTCTGGCTAAAATCTCTAGTGCTATTCTGAATAAGACTAGTGAGGGACGCTTGTCTTGTTCCTCACCTTAGAGGAAATGCTTGTGGCCTTTCCGCATTTAGTATGATATTGGCTGTAGTTTTGTCGTTCATATTCTTGCTTATGTTGAAGTATGAGCCTTCTATAGCTAACTTGTTCAGGTTTTATCTTGAAGGGATTTTGTTATAGTTTATGTCTAGATGTCCCCCCAACGCCTCATGTGCTTATAGGTGGGGCTTTTGGGAGGTGACTGGATCACTGGAGTGTGATAACCGTCAGTGGATCCGTCCACTGCTGAGTTTATAGCTAGCGATGACCTGGGGAGGTGGAGTCTGTTCAGAGGAGGTAGGTGGCTGGGGTGTGGGGTGGAAGGGTATATTTCTCTCCCTGCTCCTCCCTTGACTCTCTCTGCTTCCTGGCTGCCATGCAGTGAGCAGATTTCCCTCTGCCTCGCCCCTGTGCCAGGTCATTCTGCCTTGGAGCCGGCTGACTGTGGACTGAAACCTCTACAAACTGTGAGCCAAATAAACCTTCCTCCTCTAAGCTGAGGGTGTCAGGTGTTGTCTCAGCAACAAGAAAGTCACTAAGCAGACACTGAATTTTATTGGATGGTTTTCTGCACCTGTTGAGGTGATCATATGATTGTCATGCTTCATTCTGTAGATGTGCTGTATTGCGTTCATTTATTCACACATATTGGACCATCCTTGCATCCCTGGGATGAAACGAACTTGATCGTGGTGAATGAGCTTTCTGATGTGCTCTCGAATTCTATTTGCTAGCATTTGGTGAGAATTGTTTATCTGTGTTCATCAGAGATATTGGTCTCTAGTTTTCTTTTTCTGTTACGTCTTTGCCTGGCTTTTGTAACAAGGTAATGCCAGTCTCACAGAATGAATGTGTTACAAACTGCTATTACAAAATACCTTTTAAAAAACTTAAAGGGTGACATCTAGGGCGCCAACCATGAGTTTGGAAGGGTTACCTCCCTTTCAGTTCTTTGGAATAGTTTAAGAATTGCCATTAGTTCTTCCTTAAAAGGTTGGTAAAATTCAGCAGTGAAGCCATCTAGTCTTGGAGTTTTGTCCGTTTAGAGACTTTTTATTATTGATTCAGTCTCACAATTGTTATTTGTATATTCAGGGTTTTTTATGACCTCGTGGTTCAATTTTGGCAGATCGTATGTTCCAGAAATATGTCCATTTCATCTAGGTTTCGTTAGTATATTGTTTTTTGTAGTAATCCCCAATGATTCTTTGTATTTCTGTGCTATTGGTTATAATGTCTCCTTCACCTCTCATTTTATTTATTCAGGTCTTCTCTCTTCTTTTGGAGATTAGTCTAGATAAATGTTTATCAGTTTTCTTTCTCTCTTCAAAGAACCAACTCGGTTTCATTAATCATTTGTATTTCTTTTAGTCTCTACTTCACTTATTTCTGCTCTGATCTTTGCTTTTTCTTTCATTCTACTAATTTGGGTTGGATTTCTTCTTGCTTTTACAAGTCTTTAGAGGCATCATTAGATTGTTTATTTGAAATCTTTATTTTATGTAGGCATTCATTGCTGTAAACTTTGTTCTTAGCTCTGTTTTTGCTTCATCCCACAAGTTTTGATATGATATACTTCCATTTACATTTGTCTTGAGTAACTTTTCTAATTTCTCTTCTGAGTTCCTTGATGACATAATGTTCACTCAAAAACGCCTCCGTGTATTTGTATAACTGCTAACATTTCTTTTGTTGTTGACATCTAGTTTTATTCCATTGTGATCAGAAAGATAAAGAACATGATTTTGATTTTCTTGAATTTGTTAATAGGTGTTTCGTAGCTTAATATACATTCTATTGTAGAGAAAGTTCCATATGCTGATGAAAAGAAGGTAAATTCTGCCTCTGTTAGTTGCAGTGTTTTGTAAATCCCTATTAAGTCCATTTGGTCTACAGTATAGTTTCACTCTGATGTTTCTTTGTTGATTTTTTTTTTGTCTGTATTATCTATCCCCTGATTACAATGGAGTATTAAAATTCCCCTCTATTATTAGAGCCTCTCTCTCCCTTTAAGTCTAATGGTGCTTGTTTTTAAAAACGGGGTGCTCTAACATTAGGTACATAAAATTTATAATCATTATATCTTATTGAATTGATTCTCTGATGATTATATAGTGACCTTTTATCACTTCTTACAGCTTTTGTCCTAAAGTCTTTTTTCCCTTACTTTAGGTTTCTATTCCTATGGAATACCATATTCTGTCCCTTCACTTACAGTCTCTGTGCGTGTCTTTACTTGTGAAATGAATTTAATGTAGGTAACATACAATTAGGTCTTTTATTTCTGTGCAGCTGGTCTATAGCTTTTAATTGAAGAGTTTAGTCTGTTTATATTCAAGTTTATTATTGATAGATAAGGACTTACTCTTCTTACTGTCTTCTACTTGTTTTGAATATTCTTTGTTCTTTTCTTTGTCTCTTATTCATCTTTGTGATTTGATGATTTACTCTATTGGTAATGTTTGGTTCTTTCCCATTGCCCTTTTGTGTATCTACTGTTCCAGTGATATTTATACTTTCATGCTAGTTGTTGTCTTTCTTTCATTTCTGAATATAGAACTCCCTTAAGTACCTTTTATAAGGTTGGTCTAATGGTCATGAATTCCCTCAATGTTTTCTTGTTTTGGAAAGTCTTTATTCTTCCTTCATTTCTGAGAGGTAGCTTTACTGGTTATAGTAATCTTGGTTGGCAGGTATTTTGTTTCAGGACTTGAAAACATCACTCCATTCCCTCCAGGTCTGTAGGGTTTCTGCTGAGATGTCTGCTGTTAGTATAATGCGGATAGTCTTAAAGATGATTTGGCATTTTTCTCTTGCATATTTTCAAGTTTTTCTTTGTCTTGTGCTTTTGAGTGTGTGACTATATTATATCTCCATGTGAAAATATTTTCCGGTCATGTGTGTTGGGGTCCTACAAGCCTCCTGTATCTGGGTGTTCATGTCTTTCCTTAGATTAGGGATATTTTCTGCTCTTGTTTCATTGAATAGGTTTCTACACTATTAACTTTTTTCTCCTCACCTTCAGACATTTAAAAATGCAGATGTTTGTTCATTTATTGGTGTTTCAAGTTCTTGAGCACTCTCTTCGGTTTTTTTTGTTTTGTTTTGACATTTTGTTTTTGTTTTGTTGCTGTTGTTTTGTTGGTTTTGTTGTTGTTTCCGCCTGAACAGAATACTTCAAAAGACCTAACTTCAAGTTCAGATAGCCTTTCTTCTACTTCATCAAATCTGTTATTGACGGTTTTAAATATATTTTCATTTGGCTTATTAATAAAACTAATTAAAAACGAGCTCACGTGCAGTGTCACCTTGCCTTCGAGAAGCTGCAGTAGTGGATGGCTGGACAGGATGTCTCTTTCATTGCCGAGGACCTGCCATCCTCTTACTTGCCCTTCCTCAGACTTGCATAGCTGAGACACCGTCTCTCCAGCACACATACTTCCGGGAGCTCTGAGGGGATGCTTCCCAGGAAATCTCAGTGGCTAATACCACACCTCTGCTCTCACAGTGTGCATTTTTTCTTCTTGCAAGATTACTGGCACATTGCCTTGTACCCTAGAGCAGCAAAGCATGAAGAGACAAGGGACTGGTTGGTGCCTTTGTGAGAAAGATGTTAACAGGCAAGGGCACATGTCCCTGGTCTCACCACTTTCTCAGACAACGCCCTCAAGTGGGAATCTGCAGACTAAGTTACAATTCAAGACATCTGTCCTAGCTCGAGCCCCCCCTGGGTTTCCAGCCATACCCCATCCTAATGGAAAGCTATTATTCTTTCTTTCTACTGAGAAGCTACTAAAATATAACATCAGTCTGTACTCTGCCCTCTGACACCCAGAGAGTCCTACTGCAGAGTGGCCCAAACTGTGAGGCTTTATCCCCCACGAGAGCCTTGCAGAGGTTTCCTGGAACGCCTTTGACAGCAGTGGCCATGTGCGGCTTCGAGGTTTCCTGCTCACCTGAGTAGCTCTTGGATCCTAAAAGGCAGCAGTTCACAAAAGGACCCCTATTGAGTCCCCTATGAAGCCGAGTTGCTGTGCAGCTTGTCCAAGGAACATTTTTCTTTGGGAACTTCACACCCACTGAGACTGAGTACAGGAAATAAGCCTGCACTTCAGCTACCTCTGGGGCCTCTCCTCTTTTGCCCAGCTCAGATCAGTGGTTCTGGCCCTTCCGGAAGGATAAAACTGCATCTTCCCAAGTATTTGACCTCCCAGTCATTTTTTCAGGTGAGGCAGAATACTCCTGTTAAACATTCCCATTGCTACATGAGATTTCATATCTAGAATATTTTGCAAAAGCTCTAGATTCCCCATTATGTAAGCCCTACTGAAACATAAAACTGTGGACACGTAATTGAATAATCTGACAGTCCTCAGTACATTCTGCAAGGAACAAATGCAAAGTAAACATTATCAGTGACTCCAGCTTGAATGACAAATGCCAACCACTGGGTCAGCTCAAAGTTCAATGATACAGGTCAACCACAAAATGCTGACAGTCAGCCCCCAAGTGGTAAGATGCTAAAGAGCAATGGGAAATTACTGAAGAAAATCCAGTCCTATTACACACACACACATACACACACAAACACACACACACACATACACACACGCGCATGCCAACCTTAGCTGGAACAATAAATATTGTGTTTACTCCCTCATCTCTGTCATTACAAGGGACCAATCACAAAGATATTTATTTTGTCTTCTTTCTTGCTCTGGTAAGCTGATTATAAGGTAATTTAATTAGCTACAGAATAAATTAGTGCTATCAAACTGAACGTAAAGGCATTCTTCTAAAAATTATTTAGGGAGAAGCAGCAGTTTAAATGATTATCCTAAATAGAGAATTTTTTAAGTTACTTTACTAATAATATGCATATTATTTGCAGGGAATAGTCTAAATTTAAAGGTAAACACATATTCTATCATTCACAAGTGAGAAAGAAAAAGGAAAACATGCTTGAATCCTTGATAATTCCAGAGGGAGCGATCGAGTAAAATGTTCCCCTATCATCTTTGTCCACGGAGGTCCCAGAAACATGGCAGTATCTCCAGTGGTAAGGAAGTGGGATAGAAATTAGTGGAGCTTGCTATCCATATTATCAGTTGATTTTACAGCCTTACCACATACAATGACTAACTGACCACAAATAATGCCTTTACTGAAAATATATACTCTAGCCTCTTTAAAACCATAATCATTTGTTTATAAGGTCTAAAATACACTTCGATTACATGCCATACAAAGCTCTGTCTCTGATCTATCTGGTCTGCAGAACCCTTAATGAAGTAATTTCTGTTTGATCACAAATAGGTCTGAAGATGCCTCACAGTAAAACTGTCAGGCCTTCAGCTTCAGCTCTCTGACAAAATGAAAGTTACTTATGAGTTGAAAGCATGTGGGATATTAGTGGTAAAGACACAAATAAATGGAAAACTCCAGGAGTCAAAGGACAAAAGATAAAATTACTAAACATTATACAGCATAATTCCACAGTCAAAAACACAGTGACACCATGGATTTCTTTGTAGCGCAGATCAGTTCGCATCATCATAATCCTGGATAGCTGAGGGTAACATTTCAGACCCTTCACTTGGGCCTAAAAATCATAGTGTGGTCCAAGACCACAGAATAGTACTGGGAATAGAAGTAGCGTGCGGGCTTCAGCCGTCAGTGAACCCCGTCAGAGAGAATGTACACAGGGCTGCAGAGAGCCGTGTGACTGGGGCATTGTCAGTTCCTTACCTGGAGCTCTGTGCAGGGGGACCGCACCATCCCTAATCAGAAGTTTATTTCACGGTTTCCTGGAGTAGCCACACCGTCATGATGTTGGTGTACACTTACTCTGCCACTGTCCTTGAGGGTTGCATAAAGATAATCCTCTGAGTGGAATTTCTGGGTTTGAGGGTACGTACTGTCTCAGGGCTCTCAAAACCACCAAGAAGGGAAATTATACAATCTCTGCTCCTAAGAAGAGCGTTTGAAAGTTCTCATTTCCTCAGCTCTTTTCCATTTCCCTCATGCTTTCTCTAGGACTGAATTTTAAAGTAGAATCTTTAGAAAGCTACCTAAATTCCATCCCTTTCTTTTTTATGAGAGAACAGTGGAAGCCCCCGAGGACAGCTGGTTTGTCCTCGGAGCAGAGCATCTGAGGGAAAGAGAAGGTGCGGCCGGCTGGAGCCCCCCGGCCTGGCCTTCGGCCTGGAGTGGAACAGGTGCCTGGGAAGGTCCAGCCTGGGCGAAAGCACAGAAACAAAGTAGATGAGCAGCTGTCTGGGCTTGGGGGAAGGAGGGAAGTGGGGAGTGACTAGTCATAGGCATTTTTTGTGGGGGAAGGGAGGTTAGAATGGCATGGAAAATGCAAATACTCTACATCGATGGTGGTGACAGCTACGCAACACTGACCATAGTAAAAACCATTCGACTGTATATTCTAAATAACTAAATGGTATCATGTAAAATATACCTTAGTAAAGCTGCTATTAAACACAAGCAGTGCCTAGTAAATATTTGTGTAAGGACAGGAGAAGGAGAGGAATCACAGGTCCCTGTACCATGCTTTCTGCCAACTTTCCCACTTCTGCTTAAGTAGCACAGGTCTGTAATTATTCCAGCACAGACCTGGCATGTTCTCTGTTGTTTCGATAAGTTGTGTCCAGTACACCCAGATCTGCCTCCTCCAGGACTTGCAAGTCAAGAATTAAAAAGGGTCCCAGCTTCAGCCGTTTATATTCCCTGAGAATCCAGCTCGAGGCTGGTCACAGAGTAGATGCTTGATACATGTGTGTTTGCTAAATTACTGGTGAACTGGGGGCAAATTAAATATTAACTAATAAGGCAGTGGCATAGCATTATTTCCTAACTTGGATGCCTAATTCTCTCTGGCTGCCAGCTCAGGCCCTATAAACTAGGCTGGCATTTAACACTGTTTGATGTTCTAGACATGGCACTTTACCTCCCAACATTTCACAGCACACAGTAGGTTATCATGAGTCCCACTTTGTGCTTGGTGCCTGCATACACAGGACTACGTTCGGCAACCGGAAATAGTAACTGCTATGGGCAGCGCTCATCCAGAATTCATGGGGCTTTATTCCTTTTGAAAAGGGAGCTGGTTCCTCTTAAGAGAAAGGGATACAAAAATATGAATGCAGATTAACTGGCAGCCTTAGAAGGGGCCCACACAAAGAGGGTCCCTGGGAGTTCAGCTTCCCGTAAGTCAGTCTGCCTCTGGCCGCATTCATTGCTCCTTTTGATGGGAATTTGCTTTGTTTTTATGTTAAAAGTCTGTTGTTAAAAAGCAGTTTCACATTAAGCCTCCTAGCCTTTCACAGCTTCTTAAAAACAGAGTTTAAGTAATTGTTTAATTAACTCCCTATGCCATCTCCCTGATGACTAGAACGATGACATAGCGCCCCATCTCACGTGGAGGTCAAGCTCTAAAATTGGTGCCTAATGTGAAAATCACACATAATCCTAATTGTCCTTAAAAATCCCTTAAATTGCCTGTTAAGTACAGAATGTGTGGTTTTCTGTGTGTGACCTTGTCAGTGGTCCCTAGACACACTCAGGTTCAGAAACCATTAAGCCAGATGGAAGGACGGAAAGTCCACATGCAGTATCTTTGCCTTATCACAGCTCTCAAATCTTTAGCTTCCACACATTGTGTGTTCTCATCTGGGCTGTTGACCCCGTCTTGTTTTAATACTAAAACTATGTGAGCTTAATAAATGTTAACAGAGTGACTTCTTGTTATTGAATTGGAGAAGATGGTATGTACGCAAGCGGATAGGCCAGGACCTTGCATGATAGAAGCTCCATAGTGTCTGTTGGATTTACCTTTTTTTTTTTGAGAGACAGTCTCATTATGTTGCCCAAGGTCTCAAACTCCTGGGCTCAAGGGATCCTCCTGCCTCAGCCCCTGGAGAAGCTAGGATTCCTAGTGCATGCCACCACAGCCAACTGTCGATCAGATTTTAAACTAGGTTTCAGTCGATCAGGTCCCTTGTGTAAAGATGATGTCTTCCAAGCTGGTGTTTCTGCTGCGGCCACACTACACGGCCGTCACACTCCAGCCATGTTCCTGGGATCAGCATGTCTCCCAGGATGGATGCCCTGCAGCCAAAAGACTCCTTTTCGCAGAGGGAGACTTGGGCAGCTCTCCAATTCAACTGTTTCTTCGTTACACCTACCTGATGCAAGTTTGTATAGGCAAAGTTTCTCTTGAAATGAAAATATTTATTAATTCACTGCACTTGCTTTTTTGCTTCTTTTTAAAATTCAAATTCAGGGAGAAAAGGTACATCTGTTTTGTTTGTATTTTTAAAACCAACTCATGTAAAGCATTAAAGAGGACTCCAGAAGACATCCTGCAATCTAGCTCAAGTTGGTCTCCAGACTTGAATTTGTTCCTGCTCTCATACTTAATTGAGTATCTAATTGAGATCCATGATAGCTTTTCCAAAGTCTCAGAACACAGTCTACTACTAGTGGGTGAGGGGCCTTTTTGGGCCAGATTCCCTGAGAACCTAAGTGCCAGCTGTGTGTTGAGCAATCAGGATTCTGAAATGAGTCATCAGTGCACAGTGTTGGCCTGAAGGTCACAGATGTCAGAGATAGTTGGTCCCTTGGGGACTTTCTTAAGGAGACACGTAGGTACGAGCCTTCGATAAACCTTTCGGGGGAGAGAATAAGTTTATTCCTCAGGTGTATTTGTAGTTAATTACTCTATATAAAAATTCCTTTCACATTAGCGCCACCCTCTATGCCACAGGAGTCGCCCAGACCACTCTGCTTCTCCCCACAGCAGCTGATCACCAAGGTGTAGTAGCTTCAAGTCCTAATATGTCTTCTTCCTCCCTCTCTTTTTCCCTGGTTGGGCCTCATCTCCCCTTATATAAAACTTCTAATCTTCTCCCCTCTTCCCTCCTTCCTTCCTGGCTCTTTCCAATCTCCCCTCACCCTGCCCAGCCCGTGTTCCAGACCTCCTGCCGGAAAGAGCTTTCTCTTGCCTTGCAAGCACAAGGGCCTGAGTTCGATCCCCGGCACCACAAAAAAAAAAAATAAATAAATAAATAAATAAATAAACAAATCTTACCACTTCACTCTCCCTTCAATCGCCTGGTCCCTCCCCGTTTCTCTCGGCAGTATCATTTACTCTGCATCAAACCTATAAAAAAGAAGACAATATTATAAACATTTAATTGGTCTCCAGAAGATTCCATTGTTGACTTCTTACACCTTGAAAGTCTTTATCTGAAGATCTTTTGGCCGGTTTCTTCATTCTCACTTTTAGTGATTTGTCTTAAAGTTACATGAAGAATTCATAGGAACCAGCAGTGGCCCAGATTCTGAAAGAGAGTTCTCCAGGGAATGGTAGTTGAAGAGTTTGGTTCTGAAGTAAAACAGACCTGAGTTTGAATCCTCTTGGCCATGAACCATCTGTGTGGCTTTGGCAAGTTACCTACCCACTCTGAGACTCAGTTTCCTCATCTGTAAAATTGGGATGAAAAAACTACCACTATCATAGTACCAGTATGAAACTTGAGAAAAGAGATATAATTGAGAGAATATACACAAGGGCTCAGTAAGTGATGATTATTATTAGAACAAAATCTAATATATCTGATTTTAAACTATGACTTCATTAGCAATTGGCTATCCCGTGCACTGCCTCATAAAGGAGAAACAAAGAATTCACCAGAAACTTAGATAATGAGATGATGGAGAAACCATTCTTTTCTAACCTGTTTAGTACATCCTCTTATAATTAAGCTGCAAGAGTGTTTTCACTTAAAAGATAGATAAATTCATCATTATATTGACTTGCTCAGAGATATATCATAGTTTAAAATGGAATTAGTTTCCCTTTAATGTGATTTTTCTGGTAAGATTGGATCCTAATATGGACTGATAGCCTAAATTGAGACCTCCAGTAGGACCTGGCGAGGAATAAGCATGAATCAAAGACGTCCCTTGACAAATGTCAGTTGCTGAGGAGATGTCCGAGTGTGGCAGAGGGGACCTATGACATCAGCAACAAGGATAATGATATTGGGCACTGAACATGTGCTCGCGGCGTGTGATGCACAAGTCAGCCTCCCCCGTTCATGGAAGACTCGTGACCATGCCAGTTGCTGCCATGCTGCTGACAGCAAGGAGCCCTCCGTCTGTGCTCTGGGCTGTCTCTGTCACAGTTTATTCTAGACGTCCCCCAAAGCCTCATACAGTCACAGGTGGGGCTTTTTCAGAGGTGGCTGAATCTCGAGTGTGTGATGCTGGGATTAAGGGCATGTGATTACTAAATCAGTCTACTGATTGGTTTGGCACCACCCTAATCCCCGCAGCCTGGATAAGCTATAAGGGGCAGAAAGAAGCTGCTAAAATCCCCGCTTGCTTGCCTTGCTGCCTTCTGCCTGTCGCCATGAACTCTTTCTCCTCTGTGATGCCTGTCTGCCAGGCCACCCTGCCTCAGAGCCAGCCACTTGTGGACTGAAACCTTTACAAACTGTGAGCTAAATAAACCCTTCCTCCCTTCACTTGTGGGTGTTGGGTGTTTTGTCTCAGCAATGAGAAAAGTAGCTAAGATAGTCCCCTTCCTGAAGGGAGGGAGGGATCAAAGAGACTTGGGAAGCGTCGCCTTTCATCCTTACTTTACAAAGTCCTTTTCTCCTTCCCCCAGCAGCCTCCATATTTTCTTCATAGTAGTTTCTACTTCCTGAAACAATCTTGTACCTTTGTCAAGTTTTTAGTGTCATGCAGTTCTGGGAACTCAAGAGCCCTTTTGTCATGTCCTTTGTCCCACTGTCCCTACACTGAGGACAGGGAGTGGCCAGGGTAGCACTCAATGAATATGTCAAGCGAAATTACGGAAGGAGGGTGGGGCCAGAAGGAGACGCCACCTTCTAAAGGGCAGGATTCACCCCGCAGAGCTCTGCCTCCTGGCCCCAGTCACACTCCACCACAGTGTGTCTCCAGGGCTCTCCCCATCCTGCCTTTACTCAGCCCTGCCCCTCAGCTAACCTTCCTCCCTTTGAGCCACATTCACTGATTAGCCTTTGGTTTCTTTCACCGGCAGTCAGACCAGACCCAGTTCTGGGTGCTTGGCCCTTAGGGAAACATCTTGCCTTTTACCATGATTTCTGCAGGTGGCTAATAGCACGGATGATTTCACTCCTTCAACTCTCAGAGGACAATCTCTCCAAGTTTCAAGGCCATCTCACTGTAGTCTCCAACATACCACCAATTATGTATGGCAGAGTCAAGCAGTGGTATAGGGACTGTTCTTCACAGATTCATCCGGAATCTGTGGCGCTGCTACTCTCTACTATGTTTGTGCTAATAGTGTCTGTCTGTAATCAGCCTTGGTTGACCCTTCACCATGTCAAAAGGAGAAATGCCAGCTACAGGAAACCAAGCGAAGGTAGCCCTCGAGCCCCAGAAAATCTCTTCATCCACCCCTGCCAGGCCCAGAAACTCCTGAGTCGGAAGGCTGATCTCTCCTCTACTACCTCTTCAAAATGCATTCCAAAATCAGAAACCGATGGTTACATTTCTCTGCAAAGGAGCAGGCAAAAAACATTTTTGTTTGACACGGCAGTAATAGAAACTAGACCATGTTTCTGTTTTATAAAACTTCTGAGGATAATTCATTGAGATCTCGACACTTAATATCACCTAATCACCTCTCGAGCAAGATATTTTCTTTGGCTCTTATTAGCCCCACACACAGATGTGGCTGCGGGCACTAACTGAGTCTTCCTGTTTGGTGGGCTGTTTTTAACACCCAAGGTGGGCCTTGGCCAGAAGCAGCAGCACCCGCTTTACTGAGAGACAACTTCATATTTTGTCCTCTGAAAGAGAAATGTGTGATGTAGATATCCTTAAAAGATGATTATTGCACATCAAGATGTCCATTTTAAAAGGCACTGTACTGGATGCCCAGTCACTTGGTCACCCAGAATGAAGGTGGCAGATGGAGACTTTGAGCTTTGAAAGAAAACAAATTTGTAAGCTCCTAAGCATCTGCCTGCTCCTGGCCAGCATCTACCCAGGTAACTCTAGCCGTGCCCACTAGGCAAGGAGCATGGGGAAGATGAACCTCAGATCCCTGTTGCCCAGAGTCTGTGAATCAATACACACAGGATACAGTACCTCCACCCAGAGATTTTTATGCACCAAGTTAAAGGATCGAAACCACCATCCTGCTCCACACATTAATATTGGTTCCTGTTATGAGAGGAGACATTAATGTAGAGGACTTTTCCTCTCCACTTTTCAAAAATTGGAACAATCATTCCAGCCGTGGGAGCATGGAAATCTAAAATCCTAATACTTAGCAACCCAAGTGCAAAGAAAATGAAATCAGAGGTCCAAGATGCTTTCACTATTACTGCCCAGGCCTATCTTTGGCATAATAGTAATCGTCTAAATTTCCAGAGATTGACTCCCACACGTCTGATTGAGCCACTCCCTGTCCAATGCTTGCGTGGCTCCTATTTGCTGTAGCTGTGCATTTCACATCTCCACAGGCCCTGGGCCGCGGCTTTCACAGCGACCAAAGGAGAAGGGCGCGGCTCATGGACTCATCCCCTCGGCTCCCCTCCCTCCTTTCCTCCATTCTACAGTGTGGACTCCCAAATAAGATTCTCAGCAAAGGGTTTTCAGATCTTAACACGCTTAGAAACAAAGTTTAAGAAGGACTGGTGCTTTAGTTCATTTCATATTGCCGTGACAGAATTTCACAGACCAAGTGCTTAAAGAACACAGTTCTGGAGGCTGGAAAGTCCAAAATCAAGATGCCAGCATCAAGTGAGGGCCGCCTTTTGCTGTGTCACCCCATGGCAGAAAGCAAGAAGACAGGGTGAGAGAGGGTGGGAGAAAGCGAGCTGGGAAAGACCAAACCCACTTTCACAGCAAACCCATTCTCATGGTAACAGTATTAATCCATTTGTGAGGGAGCACTCATTAGCTAATACCCTCGGCAAACCCCTGCTGCTCAGCACTGTTGCACTGGGGATTATGTTTCCAACGCATGAACCTGGGGGGATGTAGCCAGACCATAGCAACTAGTGTGCAGGGTAAAAATCCAGGCAAGGTCCTCCACGTGCTGTGCCTTATTTACCTCTCAGTCTTTTTCCCGGCACAACCACACAGCCCAGTCTCCTTTGGGTTAAAGCCTTCCTCTGCTCCCTTGCCTGGAACGTCCCCCCTTCCCTCTTCTCTGCCAAGTGGATCTGTATCCTTGTTTTAAAATTCGGTTCACGTTTTACCTTTTGAGTGTTGTTCTTCCTGCTTTTGCGGTGACTAGCTACATTCCACAGCACGGATTGTGTGTTGACCCACATAGTATTATTATGGGTGTCTGAGTCTTGGACTAGTCGGCAGACTTGTAGGAGATAGAGTTCCTGTCTTATTTCTGTCCTCCTCCGTCTTCCTTCAGGGCCTGGCATACAGTGGGCACTCAATAAATGTGTGGTGGATGGATGCATATCTGTTTAATTCACCACCAGATAACGGCTTGGCATTTTCCCAGATAGCCTTACTAAGAAGGAATTCAGAGATACAGTCGCAACCAATTTCAGCATCTCTGTGTTAACAAAGGATGACTTCTTTTTGACTATTTCTGTTTCGATCTGAATTTCGTTTTTGCAAAACTAATGACTACAACAATATTACAGGGAACGGTGTACAGAGGCCACATGCTAAAAGCCCATGGACAATGGTAGTCTTTCAAATTACCATGGTTTGACCCTGCTAATCTGACTGGGTCACTTCTCCACTTAGAATCCTACGAGGCCTCCTGTTGCCCAGGGCTTTCCGACTGCTTCACGGGTGTTAGGGGGCTCCGAGGCCCTCTAAGGCTGAAGCGCCTGGGTGGGTCTAAGGGGGAACAGACTCCAGGTCCCACGCCTATTGCTCCAATCAAAGAGATTCCGCAAAATCCAAGAGTTTGGTATAGGGTTCATTTGGGGATTCTCTGGGTTGCTTTTTTGTTTTGGTTTGGTTTGGTTTTTGGATTGCCTTTGGCTGAGTCTGACTCTCCAGTTTGCCTGAGACCCTACAACTTGTCATTCGTCCCCTACTTCCTGTCCACCTTCACCTGCCGAATTCCTAATATCATTTCAGTTTGCAACTCAAAATTTGCCCCAAAACTCTAAAACTGTTTTTGTTTTTACAAACACCTTCCAGGTCTGGTGCACATGCATCTGAGTTTGTATATTATGATGATCACATTGCATATACCATTTTATATTCCACTTCTTCACTTGATACCTTGTCATAGATATTTTTCCATCATGTGAGATACTTTCATAGTTAACTTTTTAAATGATAAATTTTTTAATTAGCTGGGCCCTAATTTATTTAGCTCTTCTATTATTATTATACCAACTCTTTATTTTCAGCTCTTCAAAATAATGCTATGTGGAATATCTTTATATAGGTGACTTTTTCTAGCAGTAAATATGTTCTTGATTTTAACAAGTTCCTTATGTATTATTAATTGTACTGTTTGGATACAAATATTTCTCAATACTTCCTTTTCGTATATTTTTCTGATCAAAATATGTTAAATATTACCCCGTTGAATATTTTTATCTCTTCTATCATTATTTGCTTCCATCATATTTTGCTTCAAGCCATTAGAAGTTCTTCACAGTTCATTATGCATAGTTCCTAAGATCTGATGCAATCTTGGTTCTCTTTTCCTTTGGTGTTCTGTGGATTTAAAAGTTCGTATTTAACTCTTTGATCCATCTGAGCATATTTTGTAGATGCTTAGATAATAAATGGTTTTAAAATGGCATCATCACTAGCTAAATAATGTTTCATTTGCCCACCATTTACCATAGTCTTGTTAGTTTACTTCAGCGCTTCTAACATCCCTCCCCTCTTCTTTATGTCTGGCTCCACACCAATCCCATGCTATGTTAATTATTCGTGCTCCGTAATATGTGTAGACTTCATTATGCTAGTCTTCCCTAGTTTTTTTTTTCAATATATCCTTTTATACTCTTGACATTTTTTTGCCTAATAAATATTAGAATCACTTTGTTGAGTTCTAAAATAGGTGGTGATTTTAATTTAAATGTGTTATCTTTACACTTCTTAAGTCATTGCATGCATTCTCTGCACCTTATATTCTTATGTTATGGTACGTGTGTGCTTTCTAGATGTTCACTGCTTGTGTATAATAATGTATATAATGATATAGTGTAAATACAGTGAATATAGTATGTGGCCATGTATTATATATAATAAAGGTACCTTTTTTTTTAATTTGAATACTGAATCATCCCTCTTTCTAAAGCTAACTTAGTTTGAAGTGTACAACAAGGTCTTTGTAAATAGATTTTACTTTTCCAGTAGCCATTGTTCTTTATATCTGTTGTGATTTGCCTAAAGCAGTGTTAAGTCGTAATGGTAGTGATATTCTTACTTTGGCTTATTTTTTTAAAGAAAAGCTTTTAGTGTTATTCTATTATTAGTTCATGTTTTAAAATACATATCCTTACCATGTTAAGGTAGCAAACTATGTTGCTTGACGTGTGAAAGGTTTTATCAATTATTCTTTTGACTTGTGTTGAAATGGATTGTGTCACCTGATGTTAATGTTAATATAATGTTAATCTTTTATTGTTTGTTGTTGTTGTTCGTGGAGTGATCTCTATTAAGATCAAATTTGTCACTTAGAATGAATTAGATGGAGTCCGGCCTTGTCTGTGTTTTGATACAGTTAACAGAGCTTGGAAATTATCTGCTCCTTACAAGCTAGAAGGATTTGTTAGGTCTGTGTGCCTTTCTTTTTTGGGTACTCTGAGATTTTTTTTTAATTTTTTTCATCTATTACTGGTTTAATAGTGTTTTTCTACCTATTTATTTAATTCAAAGTATCTAACATTTTTACTGTGAAATATCATCCATTTATTGAGGTTTTTAGTCAATTGATATGTAATTAGGTTTGTATTCCATGTAAGTAATTTAATCTTTTTTCATATTTCACATAAGGAATCAGACCTAAGCTCTCATCCAGATTCCACCACTGATTTATCTGTGTGACTTTGACCAAGTAGTCTGACTTCTGACGTAAGTCTCCTTATAGGTAGGGGCCAGATTATTTCCTTCTGTGAGGATCACAGATAATGTATGTGAAGTTCTCGGCACAGTGTCTGTCTTCAATAAATAGAAGATGTTACAGTGTTCTTTTCTAATGCCAGTCATTTGTATCCTTTCTCTGTTATTCTTTAATTACATTTGCACGGGCTGCCTGTTTTTCATTGTCTGGTCAGGATCCTCAGAAGTAGCAGATAAGCAGTAAGGAGATGTGAAGGCTTTTGAAGGAAAAGCTCCAGCTCTATCCAGTGTCTGAGCTCAGTGTGTGGATGGATCATCAGAAGATGGATCTATGCTCTGAGAAATGGCAGAATTGACAAGAGGCCAGCTAGATTCTTTTGCCAAGTGGGATATGGAAATGTAGCTCTTACATTCAGAGTCAGTGAACATAGGCCCCAGAGCTTAGGAGAGTCCTTTTCAGGGGCTCCTGGGAGTGGGAAATTGACCAACTGGCCCCCAATTGTCCTCCTCCAGTATCCAAGCCTTCAGGGCCTGGAAGCAGAGATGCTGACAAACACGGTGACCCAGACTGAACTCTGCTTTTGAATAGAACAACAAAACAGGCTTTGTTCATCCTTTTGAAATGGGGCCCAATTATGCTTCATTAATAAATGAAACTCTGTGTCCAAATAGGAGAGGCACTGTAGAAAAATGGCCAGGAAACTTTCTGTGTAGGAAAAGACTGGTGAAGTTTCCAGAGGGCATTCATTTGCCCAGAGCTGGTCTAAGACAGAGAGAAACTTTCAGCCTCCGAATTCTCCTCTTGTTTCCTATCCCCCCCACCATTATTTTCTTAACTGTGTTTAACTCTTCTGCCTAAAATTTACTTTTGGCTCCTTCATCATGTGCTTATGTTGATTATGTCATTTAGAGAAAAAAACACACTATCAAAAACATCACTGATCCATGTATAAATGCTAACAGAAAAACAAGTCAGAAGACTGACAGCAGTAATTTATCCAAAGATATTTATTGAGCACTTTCCGTGGATAAAGCACTGTGGTATATGCTACGAAGGAAGAATAAGAAACAGTTTCTATCCTCAGAAGTCCTTCAGTCCAATTGGGGAAATAGCCAAATAATTGATTAGCTGTAATACCAGAGAAATTGAAACAAATACTATAGTCAAGTCATAGGTCACACTCCGTATGAATACCTATCCATTGACTGGATTTATGAAGACTGTATGAGCAACTCACATCTTGCAGTATAAGTAAGCTTTCTGTAAGCACGTGTTCCCCCAGATATTTTGGTGATCCAGCCAGTGTACCCACGCTCTGTGCCCCCCAGACGTCAGCAAAGCCAAGCAGCAGTTCTAGGCTGCACCGTCAGACCCATGTGTGCACACAGGCACATTATTCTCAGTTCACTTGTGGTGCTTTTCCTGTCTCTCACTACATCTGTCCAGTCCCAAATCCTTCCTCCCAGACATGCTTCTCGCTCTCTTCAGTTTGATGGCTTCCGAAGCTGGGCGTCATTGAGCTCATCTTTTCTATGTGGCTTTTGATGGGGCTTCCTTCCTTGAATTTTAGCTCTTTCTTCCCTCTAGTCTTCAGGCCTCTGCCCACAGAACCCCTGTCCCCGGCCAGACCAGATCTTGCAGTGAGAAACTTGAGGAAGAACTCCATTATCCATCTAGGAGTCACGGAGGTGACCCCAGTTCTCCATTCCCTGGCCCCATGTAAGGTGATGGCACAGAATAAAAGCATGGCCTTGCTTAGACAGACGGTTCCCTTCACAGCCAGCTCACCACTGGACTGGAGAACAGTGCTTCTAGCACGCAGCCCAGAGACTGCCTTACATGCTTCTTTTTCCAGAGACATGAAGAGAAAAGACCCAAGAGAATTGCCAGAGTTTTTCCCACACAGGAAACTGATATTCTTAGCCATCCTGAGGAACACACTGGCCTCTGTCTCCCCCACGTTAGGAGGTAAAGGGAAAGCAAGTGAGAAGTTGCGCCACAGAATTCCACCTGCTGTGTCAACCACCAGGCAGTGTGTGAATTCCTGGAGAGCATCAGAGGGCTTCCTCAGAATAAATCACTCAGGTTGGTGGAGCAAGTTCTGCACCATTCTCAGCTGGTGAGCTGATCATGCAGAAGTCAGAATGTAGGCTCAAGCCCAGCCAACTCCCCTCTTTCCTGTAACAAAGTCTTCTTGAAAGACAGAGTGTAGGGCATATGTTTTTTTGGAATGTTTCAAGGCCACAAATAACAGAAAACCAAAAGTGTCTTACATGGTATGGGGGCTTTTACTGTCTCACTAAGGAAGTTTGGAGATAAATAGGGATAACCTTGATTCCAAGGTTAGTACAGTGGCTTGTTGATGACATCAGGGACCAAGACCCTTGTATCTTTCCACTCAGCCATTTTTCATGTATCATCAGTGGTTCACCTCATAGCCACAGGATCAGAATAGTAGTTCCACTCAGCGCCCCTTCATGTGGCCTGGGTGACTTCGGCTTCTCCATGTGCTTCTCCACATAGGTTACCTGTGGTGGTTAGCTAGCAAATCAGCTGGTCTAAATGGCCCAAGATGGTGTCACTCATATCTGAAAACCTGAGGTGGGACCGAGAAGGCTGTGACTGTCAACTGAAGTCCCTCACAGAGCCTCTTCAGCATGGTGGTCCCAGGGACTCATGCGCCTCATGCGATGCCTCAGGGTTCCCAAAGACAGTGATACAAGGGACAGAAAGTAGGATCTGCTGTTGTCATAAGGCCTGAGCCCAGAAACCGGCCAAAGCAATCACAAAGCCTCCCATGTGCAGGGGAGGGAATGGAGACCCCACATCCTGATGGCAGGAAGACCCAAGAATTTAGTCATTTTTGAGCTATATATTGTTAGAAGTTAAGCTGTTATAACAAAGAGACCAATAAGAGGGTGACTTAAACAAGATAGAAGATCGTCTCCCTTAAAGCTAACAGTCTGGAAGTGAATGACACAAGGCTGGTGATCTGTTTCTGCTGGTCTTGGCTCCCATATCTGGTCCGGGACGGGCGCTTCAGTTAGTATGTCTCTTCAAGCAGTGGGAAAAAGAATGGAGGATAAACAGCTTCTTTGTAAAAGGGTGATTCATACCGCTCCTGTTTGTGTCACATCGGCTATGTGCCAGCCATTTGGACATACCTGGCTGTGAGTTATTACCAAACAGAAGATAAGTAGAAGGGTTGTTGCAGACAACTGCTGCTTGGTCTCTCTTGATAGCTCAAAAAGAAATTGGTGGTGGTGGATGAAGATTCAACTCTCAGTAAGAAAGTTGCTACCTGGGTGGTTCATGAATTGGCCCTGTACATGCAAAGGGCCTTCGCCTCTGGGGCTGGGTGATGAATCAAAAGGGATTCTGAACATAGCTGTAAGAATTGGGCCATTTGCCCACCCAGGAGCGAGTAATGTGCAGAAGCACCTCCATGAGGGGCGGCTGCTTATTTAGTCCCTTTCCACGGTTAGATAGTAATGGAAATCACGCACCGAGTTCATTTGCCAGACTCGTTCTCCTTAGAAACCTCTGATGGGTTCCTTACTCCGAACTTTACAAAGACTATAAAAGAATGAGTTGATTCAAGGAGTGAACTAAACAGTTTACCAAATGGCTTGCCAGCTGTCCACTCATAGCGAGAAAGCCATCACCATGAGGCAGGACTCTGCCGCATCCGCCTGACCCATTGAACCCCACCTCACAGAGACACAGATGACGCCCTGCCCTGGAGCAGGCAGCCGTGTCAGAGCTGTTTGCCAGGATTCCTTCCACCTTCTCCCCGATTCTGAGAAGCTCACTGGTCCATTTTTGCAGCCCCTTTGCCGTAGAAGGTCGGCCAGTGTATCTCTCATGTCGGAGCTGATGCTTGCGTGGGGCGCGCTCTGCCCGCCTCCTGCAGGGTGCTCCCAGCTCCCCGTAGTTCCAGCCCACACCAGCGTGGTCCGAAAGCAGCGTTGTTCCTGTCTGCTTTATGTATCAGAGTTCTGGGCACACTTCTGTTTAACAAAATGTGTCCCATTCCTTTAAAACAGAACTGATAGCTATTGGCTCAGGAGGTTCCTTGGGCTCAGTGCACAGCCCGCTTTTGCACTCTCGTATATTTTTACAACAATTTTCAAGAAATAAATAGTCTTTCCACTGACTCTTGAGGAATAATTTTAATAACATATATGGGGGAATATTTGAAGTGGAATAACAATATTATGGCTCTAGACTTCACTTATTTATTGTTGACTCTCTTTAGCTCCTATATTGAAACAAAAAAGAAAAAAAAAAAACTCTTCTCCTTGACCACAGAGGCAGAATAGACTCAAAGAAAATACATGCATTTTTCTCCTCCAAAAGTCATGGGTTTAAATACCATTTCTGCCATCTACTACCTCTGTGATCTTGGACAAAATTCTGAGATCTCTGAGTCTCCGTTTTCTGATGTATAAAATAAAGATAATAATCATGAGGACTAAGCTAGCTACTTTAGGTAAAGCACTAAGCATGGTGCCTAATACTATTAATAACTAGTGCTATGGGCCCCTCCCTGTGTGGCAAACATTGTGTGGATCTCTGGTTCTCTGGGGAGCTCAGAACTGCAGATTCTCCATTAGAGCCACTCAGACCACAGCAGGAGGAACTGTAGGGCCGGAGCCCCCCTTGTGCCCCGCCTTGTGACCCCCATACGCTCTACAGTTTGCAGACCATGGTCGAGGCGTTCAAGAAATGGAAAACATGGTCATCGCATCCACACTCTGGCTCATAATTTGTGCTGAAACACACATAGACATGCCCTCCTTCTTTTTGTGTAATGACAGTCCTAGGGCCTTCACTGACTTGCATGAGTGGCTCTCGGCCCTGCTCCCTACCAGAAGATGGAAGCTAGGAGACTTGGGAAAGCCAGTATCTTATCTCCTGCTTCCTCTCTGATCCCACAGAGGGTCTGTATCCTGTTTATGTTAGGATGTTTATGTTCATGAAATACCAGGTGAGAACTCAGCCATTCCAGAAAGAACAAACAGCTCTTTCTTGTCTCATCATTCCGTGTCTCCCCGACTTGTCATTCTGTGTTCCTGTCTGTCCCCCTATAAAATATGAGCTCCTAGAAGGTAGAAACCCTGTCTTAATCATCTCTGTGTCCCCAGCATCTGGTGCGCATAGAAGACACCTAATAAATGGGTGGTGAATGAATGAAGTATCAGCCCCCAATCAGAGGGACATTTGTTCCTGGAGGGCTCCGGTGTTAGGCGTGCCCCTGCACCCAATATATTTCTGGTCCTGGTGACAGGTAGGCAACGGCATTCCCTAGAGCCCCATGAAATCTTACCTGGCCCGTGCTGCCTCCATCCATCCGCTCAGTTCCTTGCCACAAGGAAAGCTGTGTGACAGTCTTGTAGCAGGTCAGAACCACATTAGGATCAGCCTAGAAAAGCAAACTGCAAATATCCATTTCTTTTCATTGTCATAATTTGTTTTCCCAGTTGCCAGTGAGGCTGAAATGAGCTCTGTCTGTTGACAACTTGGGTAGAATAACTTTTCTATTTCGTGAACTCCAAAGAGTGGAGGACTGAGTTCTGCTCTGGGCTGTGGAAAATGAACAAAGCCTTTGGCAGGACAGATGGGAAGAGAGCAGAGTCTGCGCTAAGGAAGCGTTTGGCCCCATACTGGGGCTGTCTCCGATTTGATTCCTGCCTTCCAGTTCTTTCCATGCTGGCTGGGTGTAGAAAGCCATCCTGCTCACCACCCTGCCCCCTAAGCTGGAACTATTCCACCTAAGCTGGAACTATTCATCTAACCCCTTAGAAGAACAGAGAGAATACAGATTTCTTCTCCCACATATTAATTTATGGAACATTCCTATATCTTTTCATTGCAATGCTCCTACCTGCTGCCATTACCTTCAACTTTATTGAAAAGCAGCAGGAAATCCATCCTTCACTAAAAAACTTTAACAGTTAAATTCAAACGATGAGCAAAATCGTTCTCCTAGTTCCAATCTCTCTCTCTAAATCAAAGTGTAGGCTGTGGGGCCATGCGGAGGGCCCCTTGATGAGGAGAACAGGCCCCTCTGAGAGCTGCAGGGGAAGAATCGGTGCAGAAGGTCTGAGCTGGACCATGTGTGGAAGCAACCTGAGATCTGGCTCATAGAGGAGCGGTGGCCAAGTTTTAGTCTAGACGAGAAAGCATCCTCTAAAGTCAAATATTTGTTATAAAACTGCCACCTGTTTGTGTCACGCCATACCTCGCTAAAAGGACAAGATGTAGAGAGAAAGTAGTCTCTGTAGCCTCTGGGAAAAGCGCAGTCGGGGAGGAAGAGCTTCTTAGGCTCTTCTGGGCAGTCTAAGCGAAAGGAGAACACGAGTTCATGACATTATATCTTGTTAGGCAAGTCTCACCCCGTAGTGGAGGGAACCGCGTTTGACTTGGACAGATGCTCTGTGGCCCTGGGCTGTGTCCATTAAACCCGCCCAGCCTCACCTCCACGCTTCCTGGGCGATATTCTGTTAAGATCACGGCTTCTCTGAAGGACTCTCCTGCCCGAGGAGGCCGTGCTGCCCTGGGCGTTCCTCTTTCTCACTGCCGGGCGTGTCTTCTCCATCTACGAGTGTGGGCGGTGTGAGCCACCCGCTGTGGCTCATCTCCTCTGCACAGGCCATACAAATTATGGTTCTGGACCAGGAAACTCTGAACATGGTTTAGCCAACATCTTGGGTGAAAAGTTCCTGAATTCAACTGTGGAAAGGCAATTGTTCTTCCCTGTCTTGTCTGCAGAGGGGCCAGAGTTAAAGTTAAGTAACAATCATAGTCTTTTTTTTAAAAATTATTATTTCTACTAAGGTGACATTGTTAGGCTGGGTAATCCTTTGAAGTGGTTTCCTTCCTCAAATGCCTAATTTTTGTTCATTATCCTTTGAAAAGGAATTCATATTGCTTGGTGGTAGAAAATGAAAAACGTGGCAAGCTATAAACTCTGACCTCAGGAACATCTATAATATGGCATCATAAAATATAATTAGAATCCATTTCAACATCACATTACAGATCTATGACTTAAAGGTAATTTCTGTCGTTTGAATATGATGGTGAGCTGATGACTAAATTAGATTCTTAAGAGAAAAACAATTTCTCCCACATTAGGAGTTATTACTTTAATTGAATAATATCTGGATCACGCTGGTGGTAATGTTAATGTTATTACCCATTATCTTGGTGATGTTCACCCTACTGTTTCCAGAGAAAATATAGCCCATTAAATGGACAGAAGGATTAAAATAGAAAAAAGCTTCCAGCTTTTCATGGCTCATTATACTAAGGTCAGGACAAAGAAATGGCCCCGACCTTGAAATAGGACAGAGGCCCCAGCCTGGGCTAAATGCTAAATTAAAAGACTTCCAAGAGAAGGCCTTCTATCCGTGGCAAAGTGCACGGGGTTTCCTCAACAACATGTCGTTCTGAAAATTAATTTATTGAATCACCCATTCATTCATTCATTCAATCAGTACATTTTGTGCATCTTCATGAAAACATGAATGGTGACACATGGGGAAACAAAGATGATTTAGTCAAGGAGGGACAGTCAAAGCTTCACCCGGAACCTGTTATATCTCAGACTTGAGGGTGGGAGCTTCTGGACAACATCTGATTTATTCTGCACTAGAAACAGAGTAGACAGAGCTGTTGTTCTAACCGCTCTATATTTCAAAACCAGGCGCGTCTTATTTCAAGGCCAAGGCTGTTTCTCTTGCACCTGAAATTTGGACTCAGGACATAATCACACCTTTTAAAGTTGTAGTACATTGTGACAACCTGGGTGACCGATACACAATAATATGGAGTAAGATAGCTATGCTGTCAAAGGTTAGATCCCGCTCCGGGTGGAGTCACTGATATTTCTGCGTAAGAGGAAATGTCTGGGTGGTCCTAATGTGTTCTCCAGAGCTCTCCTCCCTCCTCAACCCCATCACACAGGTCTCCCTCCATCTCCTCTCTAGCAGAAGCCTGTTCTCCACGCCCCACCACCCTAATCCTCTCACTGTAGCACAAGAGGAAGGGTCCACTCCACCTCGTGCCTGTCATCTTCTCACATCTCAGCTATGGAAAATGGGAGAGTCCATTTAGCATCCAGCCACACCAGCTGTCCTCCTGGTCTCTGCCACCACTAACTTTGTGGTCACTTCCAGCCCTTTTGAAAGATTTCGACCCTGGAGTCACTGTCTTACCCAACCCATGTCAGTAACATACTTGGGGACAGGGCTGCTCCCAGCCGCAGTGGCTTCTGGAGTCACTGGGGCACCATAAGATACTTTATTGCCTTGTAAAGTCCATCGGGAACTCGGTGGCAAGTGCTACAATGATCTAAGTCCATTCCAAAGGAGTGTATCTGATAAAGCTTTATGTTAGTGCAAGAATATTTTCAAACTATGCCTTTATGACGTATTATGATCTCATTCTTAATTTGTCCCTGCACTACTACATCCGTCAGCATCTTAAGCCAGCTCTCACCAAACTGTGACAGGTGACAGAGGCCTTTCCTGACAGCGGACCTGTCTAGGAAAACTGCATCCTCCCTGGCCCCACTTATTATCTTCTTCCAGAAGGGTCTTAATAGCTCAAGAATACAACGAAGATTCCCATCTGCTGTTCCTTTGGCCAGAACCACCTTGAGGACTCCATAGGACACTAGAAATTTCTGTGTCCTACCCAGAGATTTTTATTCAATCCCTCAGGGGTGGAGCTGAGACATGAGTACTCTTACAAAGTCTCCAACTGACTGTGAAGCACAAATGGGGAGCACTGAGCTATAGCTGCTGCCCATGAGTCTGGATGCTGAATATTTTTTTCAGTACTTAGGATTGAACCCAGCATTCGCATTGAGTAAATTCTGCAAAGGATTCAACCCTTTGCATTGAGCTACGTCCCTTATCCTTTTTTTTAATGGACAGGCTTGAACTTGCAATCCTCCTGCCTCAGCCTCCCAGAGTACTGGGGTTATAGGCCTGTATCAGCACACCTGGTGGCTCTCTAGATCTTACAGAGTAGATTGCTTGAGGCCTCCTTTATCTGTATGTTCACTTTCATCCAGTGAGAAAAAAGCCTGCAACCTCCAGCTGTAAGGCAGCTCTCTCCTTCCCATCAATAACATGATAGTTAATGTTCAACACGGAAACAGGAAAAGAGAAATCCCTGGTTTCTGGTGTTTGCCAATTTCCGTGATGGAAATACTCCTGCCATGACCAATTTCAAGCTACAAATGGGATATCACCAAACATGGAGTTGGGGAAAGACACATATAATCAATTCTTATCATCAACTCCCAGATAAATCAACCCCAGCTTATCTCTGCACCTCACCCTTTACTTACTGCCAAAAACCAAGCAAATCACCTTTCCAGAATGAGGTTTCGCTCAGGCGCAGTCAGACACAGTCAGACACAGTCAGAAACAGAAACAGTCAGAACCTCTCGGAAGTCAAAATGCCCTTATTTTTCTGAAAATCTCTTGGCACATTGGGCCGAGGATGCAGGTCAGTGGTAGAACATTTGCCTGCCGTGCAGAAGGCCCTGGGCTCTATCCTCAGTGAGAGAGAGGGAAAGAAGAGAAAAGAAAAAAAGAATTGGGGGAAACTGCTATTACAGGATTGACAAAGCTGGGGTAAGGCTTCAACACAAAAATACAAGGGAATAAAATTCTATTACTCAGGATAATTTGCAAGAATTATAAAAATGCCCACTTATACCCCTCCATGGATGGAGCGGATAACATTCAGGACATGATTAGGGTTGATAGTTGAGCTTCACTCGATGCTGGCAAGGCAGCTCTGTGACTGGAGAGAATGGCACTCCAAACCCCAAACCAGGGCAAAGCCCCCACGCTGGCCTCCCCACGCCCCACTCCCAATCCACAATAGGCCCAGGGTATAGTTTTCTCCTTTCTGCCTTCTGCTCTTTTCCTCTCAAAAATTTCCAAAGCCAGGTGCCCTGCACTGGCCCTTATCTGGGTCACAAAGTAACCAAGTGACAAAATTAAACATAACAAAAACCACAGGGGAGACCAGCTCCCTCCTGCACCACTGAGGACTGGCAGTCAGTTGCAAATGACAAGCACCTTCCTCTGGTGGCACTCAGGTACCAGCTCTGGCAGAGAATTCTTTCTGAGTTCCATTTTCCTTATTTCTGTGAGCCACTTCTGGCAGGAACATTATAAGCAAATCAAGTTTTGATCAGTTGAAGCCTATTTGAAGGTGCCAGGAGCTGCTGCTGATTCGTTCATTTATGAAACATTTATTTCTTACCTCCTGTGCTAGACGGGGGGGAGGGCTGGAGCGATGAGTTGAATGCCGCCACACTCCTCCCCTTGAAGCACTGATGAGGGGAAGATATAAACTGCACAACGAGGGTGACCTCGCCTCGGGGGGATGCATCCTGAGACAGGCCAAGGGCGGGCACTTCGTGGACCAAAAGCAGTCAGGAAGGGCTCGGGCTACATCATAAAGCACATATGGATATCATCCAGATGAGAGAGGGCCAAAAGCCGCCTGGTGGACATGGTGGTTTACACAAAGGTGCGGAAGCTAAAATAATCAAATAAAAGTCAGTCTGGTTAAAGAAACTGTGAGTCATCCGGTAGCATGACAGGCATCCTGAGGGTTATGCTTTGGTATCAGAGAACCCTGAGCTCCAGTTCTGGCTCTTGTTCCGCTCAGCCGTGTGCATGGCTGTGAAGTGTTCGTTTCTGTAAGTCTCAGTTTGCTCTCTGTAAGCCCCACCTCACAGGACTGTTAGTGTGGAGAAGAGATGGCATAATAGGACTGTTAGTATGGAGGGGGGATGAGGAGCCATGCAGCAGCAGGCTGATAGACAGCAATGGGCCACACCCAGCTCTCAGCAGCTGGCTTGGTGATGAAGATGAAGGTGAAGGTGAGGGGCATGGTGGCTGTAATAAATCACACCCACAAGGACGAGGGCAAGGAGAGGTGGGATGCTGCGGAAGTAGGCAGACCCGAAGTGTGAACCCTTGTACTCCATGCTTAAGAGAAAAAAAAGACTCACCCCTAGAGCCAAAGAAAGACTTACAGGTAGAATAGCTAGCTGCCCAGTCGTACGCTTCAGAAGCCCCCGTGGTGGACGAGGAGCAGAGACAGAGGCTTCTGCACGAGCATACAGGCGTGACGGAGGCAGCTTGGTGGCACTGGAGTGGCAGTGACCTTGCCCGAGCAGGGCTGAAGAAGCCATTCTGGGCGCTCGCTCAGACCCTCGAATGTGAATTTTTTTAAGCCAGGTCTGCTCACCGACAGCAGAGCCCACTTTGTGACGGAGTGCAGCGTCCCGGCTCCCACTGCCCTTCGAATGAAGCCACCTCGGTGATTTCATAAATGCCGATCTCAGATACACCAAAATATCTTTTTTCCGGCTTCAAATGTAAAAAGTGACGGTGACTATCAGTGGGTGGTGGGATTATAAGTTGTTTTGATAGTATTCCTTTTGCCTGACCCCATTTTCTGAATCTTCTATTTCGTAATAAGGAAAAATCTATTATAAAAAAAAAAAGTTTTTTTTTAAAAAAACAACTGTACGTAGGTTCCATCAAAACAGCAAATTTTTACTACCTGAATCAGGAAACGCTCAACTGAATTACAAATAGGGAAAAAATTGTTGACAGAATCCAACTTTAAACTTCTAAGCTGTTTGCTTTGCTCCTTTTGCTTTGGGAGATTGCGCTGCGCCAAGAAGACAGACAAAGATGTTTTGTTTTTATTGTTATAGCTTTAAGCATGGATTATTTCCACGATTTATATTTCAGGAAACTTCAAGTACAGGAAAATTGCCCAATAGTGAGAGATGATGGGATTATCAATATTCTCTTTTTAAGGAAAACAAAACATCTCATTAGGGAAAAGTCCAAGTGACGATGCCATAATGCTTAGCCTGGGTTGAAAGGGTAAGGGAGGGGCGGGTGTCCACAAAATGGATGGACAGACAGATGGAGGGACGGACAGATGAATGAGGGGAATTGAAGGTGAGCCCTGGTTTCAGTGTGTGACGTTTCAAGAGAACTACCCATGTGATTTTCAGCACCACGTTCCAACACACCGAACTGCCACGCCTCAATCCAGTTTTCATGAGATTTACATTTTATTTGTCACCAGGCCACCTTCCGAAGAGGTGGCATCTTGATTACACAATCTTCCATTTGGGTTTTTAAAAGACAGCGCTAGTAATAATGCCGGTAGTTTTATGATTCAGAAAGTCTTCTAATGTTCAATCCTCACAACCCGATATATTAGTTAATTCAACTGCATTTTAGAGATTTTTAAAAGGAGCTCCAGGAAGCTTGCTGACTGGCAGGAGGTCCCAGAGCTCAGAAGCAGTGAGCAGAATACAGGCCAGCTCTTCAGACGTGGGGACCGTACCCCTTCAGTCCCCCTTCCAGGCACTGGTCTTCTTTCATTTGCATTGTACTCATTCATCAAAAGGGTGTTAAGTAGGGACTTTAAGAATTAGATTAATTCTTATGCCCAGCACAAGGAATGTGTGGCTTAAGACATACAAAATTTCTTCCCTTACAGTTCTGGAGGTCTGAAGTCCAAAATGAGTCCTACAGGATGAAAATCGAGTTCCTGGCAGGGCTGGCTTCTTCAGAAGGCTCTTGTGCCTTCTGACTGGTGGCGGCTGCAGTCCTTGGCTTGTGGCCACAGCACTCCAGTCTCTGCTTTCATCCTCCCATGGCCTTCCCCTCTTCCTTGATCAAATCTCTCTGCCTTCCTCTTGCAAGGACACTAATATTTAAGGCTCACCTGGATCACCTAGGAAAATCTCCCCACCTCAAGGTGGCAAATATAACCATATCTGCAAAGTCCTTTTGGATGTATGAAATAAAATTCACAGGATCCAGGCATTAGGATGTGGATATCTTTGGGGGCCATTACTCAGCCTACTACCAAATTATTCATTTTATTTAGTGAGTAATTCTTAAATGTAAAATTCCCTGAATTTAAATTTAAGTCTTAACACTTCATAGTTTTCTGTTTTTATTTTTTTTTTATTTTAAACCAAGAGCATGTATTGGTACATTCTACATACAATGGTCACATTCATTACATTTATTCTGTACCTATACATGGTGCATCTTGGTTCTCCCCCCTCTCCCCCGCCCCTCCCCTCTCCTCCCTCC